>ML978222.1:0-195555 GCA_010015745.1 Setomelanomma holmii
TGTATGTTTTGTGCGAGCTGTTTATCTGGACTTATTTGAATAGTCATTTTTGTTACCAAGGCAGGACTTGTGAAGAGGCTGGTAGTGCGTCACCATGTTCAAATGCATGGATTGTTCGCTTAGGGTGCCCCACCCTGGGTTTTGTCCATGCCAAGGCGGCTTATGATTTTTGAGACGGAAAACCCGGGCTCATAACTGTAAGCCAAAAAGCGACGTTGATATTCTGGAGATGAATAAACTTGTACATGTAGTTGCTTACAGTTGTTCCTGTTCTGGGACCCTGAGTCAGCAGAATTTGTGAGTCAAACATGAGCATCAACGTCCTGATTTACAGATTGTCAATCCCTCAGGTTGCTCATGTATCCACGTGCAGCGCTTGCTTTTCGTATCTTGAGCAGGTGTTTTCGAGTAATTCCGAGAAACGCTACACAACCCCACGTCATGCATTAGCTCCCGAAGAAAAAGTGGAGCAAACCGCTAAGCATCGTCATAGCTCGTATGACTTCTACGACTCCGCCTTTTCAGCCTCATCTCCGGCCGGCTCAGCCGGACCAGTTACCATCTTTTCCTGTCTCTTTTCTCTCCGCACAAGCTCAATCTCCATCTTCAACATGTCGTCGCCGACCACGCCCAGCAGTCCATTGTCATCGAGATCAAAGTATAGTGCCCATTCCCCAGGACCGTAGCGCACTGCCACGAACCCCTCAAACCCTGTCAACATGACTCGCCGATCCATTTTGGTTACGTCCCATGGCCCGACGATGTGAGGCTCCGCGTCGACCCGGACGCCATATTTGACCTCGCAGGTGTCGCGATCCACATAAATCCAGTTCAGTTGCGGCGGGTCATTAGAAATGGTCGATACCATGCCCTCGCCTTGGCGTCCCCAATCTTGATCTGGAAATGGGAGGAAGTAACCGGCAAACGGATGGTCTTCGGGATGGCCATCCGGAAACTCATCTGATGGCACGTTCAGATACAACTGTGACCACGTTGTCAGTGACTGGAAGCCCAGGTATGTCCGGAATAACGCGCACCTTGTTCTCGCTTAGAACTATCTCGCAACCATCTATTTCACGACCGCCTTTTGTCGCTCGCGAACATACGACGGAAAGGTTGGTCTTCAGACCTCTGTGCTTCTCCCTTGCGTTTTGTCTTTGGCCCTGGCGGACCGCTTCTGTTGTTCCGATAATTGCAGGGCATGCAGCGATAGCTGTCAAGATGCCCAATACCATAGTATCGAATCCCCTGAGGTAACAGATGTCGGAATAATTGTGGACACGACCGTACGCGGCCTGGTCTATATAAACCTGTTTGTAGCACACAGGCCCGAACAAGATGTGGAAGTTTGCCACATAGACTTGATCGGGCGACCTCTCCGAAATGAAGTTGCGCGTCCCTGCGATTTGTGGATACAAACCTGATTGAGATGCATGGTAAGAATGGCGTTGAGTTTCAGAACAAGGGTACTCGGATGATGCCGTCATTGGACCTTTGGTTTTCGGACGACATCGAAAGCATAAAGTAAGAATATGGTCCATATTTTAGCATACTCCTCACTACTTGCGCTCCCCCACCCGAATCATACCACCGATATCTATTACGACTTCCCCACATAATATAAAGAGGTCAGACAGCGCAATAAGTATGTCCTCAGGGTACGTCGCAAAACACCTCACACGGCTCATGCACGATACTCTCAAACTAACACTTTCTCCAGAGCCCCCGTCACCGACTATCCCAATAACGACACATCTGAAGGCAGCCCCGCCGCAAAGAAGAAGCCCAATAAGCTCGGCGGAAACAAAAACACATCGCTCCAAAAAGCCGCTCCCCAGCAACAAGACTCTGCCTCAGCCTCTGAAGATGACGACGAGCCCGAACCACCCATCACCGCACCCCGTCGCTCCGGCGGCCGCCGCATGGTGCCCGTGCACCAGAGCCGCATCAGCGACCGGCCGCCCAAGGTGGGCGAGAAGGATAGCAGCTTGAAGATCAAGATTGAGTTGGATCTGGAAGTCGAGGTAGAGATTTATGCGAGAGTCAAGGGCGATGTGACGATTGGGCTGATGTGAGGTAGGTTGAGATTTACGCGAGAGTTAAGGGCGATGTAACGATTGGTTTATTGTAAGAGTGAGTCAGAATCTATAAGTTGAGTGGATTGAGGCTGACGTTTGGTGAAGCACGACTTGAGCCCGAGTGAGAGAATCTGCGGGTGGATGTGTATTTCCAATCACTGGAATCTTTATAGCGGGTGTAGTTGTAGTTGAGATGGGGCTGCATTTACTGGCAAGCCATTGCGGTTGCAGAGTTTGAAAACTGCAAAGAAATGAACATTTCACGTACCAGTGCTTGCTTCCGGAATCATGTCAAGGCTATCGGTATTGCAGACCAAGCACTTGTTACTCATGGACGATGAATATAACGTGACCAAAGTGTTGACATCTATACTATTTGACTCGCTACAGATAGACAGACCTCGTTATGCGCTCGACTACTGTCTGGTTCTCTTGCCCCTGCTAAACTCCAACTTTGTCTTCGTGGTTTTCGAGTCTTTGCTGGCCGTATGTCTTTGACTCCAGTCATGACCTCCTGTCGCGGCGAAAATGGGGAGCAAAATGTGAACACAATCTACCCCGCCATAGTACCGTATGTATTGTAAGAAATAAACGAGATTTCAACCGTGACACCTCCAAATAAAGACCTAATCTCTTGTCATTGTAACTCGTTCTTGGGTTTATCTTGCTGTGCATACGAATGACACATACATATAGTGGCCGCTGTTCATGTAACTTACTCAGGATATGATGAGTCAGCCTTACTATATAACGTGTTTCACCAGTCCTCGGCCCAGCCCAAAACCCACCAAAAATGAGCAAAATCGCAAGTTGAGATCTAAACAACAATGATACGAAACACTTCGCTGTCATAAATCAAGCTCTCTAGACCTATCTAGGGTACACTGTGTAAGTATAAGAGAAAATTATCTAGTCATTCATAAGATATAAAGTTTGGGCCCCCAAATTTAGGCTATAACTTGAGATCTCAATAACAGTAGACGATATTAGTCTTAGGCTGAAAAAGAAGCTTTAGAAAAGGTACTATATGCTCCTATATCATTCTGCAGGCTTGACTGCTTATTGTTGTTGAGATCTCAACTTGCGATTTTGCTCCTTTTTGGTGGTTTTTGGGCTGGGCCGAGGACTGGTTTGGGCCGAGGACTGGTGGAACACGTTAACGTGTTTTATCACTCCCCGGGCCGAATCACTCCTCGGGCCACCCCACCAAAACGCGTTAGGCTTCTTGTACGATAACTCCACAATCACAGATTCAAATTCGATAAGGTTTTAAAGTGAGATAGACTAGCTCTGTCTACATTGAGTCCTGTTGTGGCCTTGTACATGACATTTGCTGCACGTTGGTGGTGCTCTTGTTCGTACCGGCGGGGTCTCTGCTTGGTCACTCTGCTGGACACCCATTTGAGCCTCTGTAACCAGCACCTGAACTTCCTAAGCCTGTAATACACCTCCACATGCTATATACTTTCGTTGTGTTTGACGTTTACGTCGTTGGCGGAGGTTAGCAGCGCGTAGCTTTGAGTTCTCCTCAGCTAAGATCGTCGCTGAGTTCATGGCAAGCTGACAACCTTTAACAAGCTAGGCGATTGCCAGACTTGTAGGACTTTGAGATTGTCTCTAGAGTAGATCTTGTACAAGACGAGCCTGCTGCTCAAGCTGAGTAGTTGTACGTGGAGTCTCTGCCGTCCACGCAGCTAATTCACCACCTGCTGTCCCTGGTAGGGACGGCGTTCTGACTACAGTAAGATTAGAAAGGACGCGTTCTGGGCATGATAGGATAAGCCCTGTCGCCTCAAAGCCAGCCTGGATATTGCTCTTTAACAGGACTCTTAGTCTAACCTTCTAGTATATTTACAGGAAGTCAAGCTTGTCAACATGAAAGCCGCCTTGGCGGGCAAGCTCAGACACCTTATGTCCGTACACCACCTTAAGAGGAGAGTAGCAGCCAACATCAAGAGGCTGAAGGAGGTGTAAGGTGTAGGGAGGCATATAGAGAGTAATGATCTTGTTGTCCTTGCAATACTAATTAAACTCTAGTGTTGCGTAGCTGTCATGGCCGTCAAGAATAAGCAGTCTATACGCTCCTGTTGTACGCGACTCTGTATGTCTGTTGAAGTGCTTCACCTACTCAAAACCAGGCTCATTAGTTATCCATCCATTGTCGCTGACAGCGTGTCACAAGAGGCAACAAGCAGTGATCTCAAAGCTTATAAAGAAGCTTGATTTGTATGCTACGTACGATACTCAGGTGTAATTACAAGACGTTGCGTGAAGAAGAAAGAAGGCAGAGAGTCCTGCCTTTGGTATACATATAGCAGCGGAAGGCTTGTGCGATGTCATGCAGCTGTCAGGCAGTGACGTACTGTCATGGACGGTGCGTTGTGCTGCTGGAGCAAGAGCTCGCAGGCAGGAAGCAGGTGCGTACATGAAAGAGGCAAGTGTCAAGGGAACCACAGTGGTTACCGTGACACTGCGACAGCCCAGTCTGGTAGGAGCTCCTTGTACTAGCTGCCTTAGTGGAGCTTGCCAGACAGAATTACGAAGGGTAGAAAACACTAGCCAGACGCGTTGATACACTCGATCGCTGTTACACACTCTCTGTTGCCTAGCTGTACGGTAGTAGCTCGACTAATCGTATTAGAGCTGGTGACAACCTTAGACATTGCAGCGACTCCTATCATGAACCTAGTCTCGTCAGAGTTGTATACGCCCTCTACATAGACTCCGCAACAAGCAATTAAGTGGGGCTCAGAAGGTCTGGCTTGACTTGATTGATTACCTGTTTGAGCCTAGTAGTTGCCTATAGAGGCTTAATTCCTACCTAGATAGGTAAGTGGGTCTCTGAAGGTGAACGGATTGACTTGCTTGTTGCGGACTGTGCCTCTACAAGCTTGAACCACGCGCTAATCTTAACAGGATCCTCACATCTTGCCCTCCGTGAGTAGAAATTCCTGTTCTACTTTGTCTAGAGATCTGACTGGCTCTTAACAAAGCGTGTTACCCAGCGCTTGCCTACGGGTAGGGGAGGAGGATCTTGGCCGCGCGCAGCAAGTAAAACGTCTGCTATTTGTCGTACGTCAATGATATAGAGAGGAAATCCACGACGATCATGGTCAAGGATCCACTAAACAAGAGACTGCTCTTTGACAGAGGAGAGCTTGCGCTTCTAGTAGTTGAAGGCTTAGATAGTATAGACGCGTTAGAGGCGGCGCTGGAGCGTGGTTCTTAGAATATCATATAAGAGGGCAGCTTTACGCTGACTTTTTATGCGTTTATTTTGAATAGATTGAGTTGCAAAAAGAGTTCTAGCACCTCTTTGAGATGATTGAGAGTGTGGTGTAGATCTCATGGTTAGTTGTACGCGCTGCGCCTCACGCGTTTTGGTGGGGTGGCCCGAGGAGTGATTCGGCCTGGGGAGTGATAAAACACGTTATTGGTTGTCAGGAGACATACTAGCTAACAGAATCCTCAAACGCACCATATTCATCACTACGACACAGTCTTAGAAGGCTATTCCCATACTATTATTACCTTAGCAGACCCCAAATACCAAGTTACCAAGCTCGACATGCCGCTTGGCATCCAACGATGTGTATCGTCGGAGAAGTTCAAAGCTCTCCACACCGATGAGGGCCTCGAGAAGTATCGGGCCCTAATAAATGCAGAGAGTTGTGGCGATATCCCGGTGATCAATGACGACTCCTCTGCCAGTGCGTTCAATGATGGGAAGCCGCAACTGAAGACTTTCGAAGCTGAAGGGACTGGAGGAGAGCTACGGCCACCTGTTGGGGTTATACAAGGCGAGAAACATTTGTTCCAGAGTAAAACGACGAAGATGTGAGCATAGATAGCTGTACATATGGTCCTACAGACCGACCTTGGTGATAAAGCGAAGTTTGACACGCATTCCTTTCCAGATTCTATGCGCGCACCAAGTGCACGGAGTGAGAAGAATAAACGCACTCCTATTGTGAATATACGTTGTTGATTGACAAGACCCGTGATGCGATGGAGCTTGTGACAAAGTCGCGGCGCAGTCATAAACATGCCTGAAAGAGGTCGTACGATCGTGGTCCCAGCCCTTTATGACTGTCCACCTCATTGTTATAGATGTTTGACTCTTGCCATGTGCACCTTAAGATCAGAGGTCGCTCTTGTACCCTCCAAACATGATCTGCTTCTGCCTCAGCATATCAACAATTGTTTCCGTTCGTCAAACTCCTCCACTTGAAAGTTTACAGCACTTGTCTGTGCTATTTTTCCGCCATGATTGAAGCCGGCCTTGATCACCGTCTTGACGAAGACATAACAGCCAAATTAATCGAGATCAGGCAAGACCTCGAAGCCATCCAGCATGACTGCAAGCGTCTGGAAAAGACCCAGGAAGTCGAATGCTTGATCGAAATCTTGATCCAGGTCGGAGAATTGCTTTGCCTTGAAACCATTGAGAGTAGTCATGATCTTCAACAACTCAAGGAGCTCCTGGTAGCTATTGGTATACTACTTCATATCGGAAAGGTTTTGCGCTCACAAGCGGTATTGAAAGACGGAAGGGGGACTACGAGAACCGAAAAAGGATCGCGCTGGAGACCTCGACGACGTCGAGGCTGGAGAGCGAGATGAGCTCTCTTTAGAACGTGTCGTTATAAATAACTTGTCAAGTTGCGAGATATGTGCTGACAACAACGTTCGCTGTAATAATAGATCCAGTTCGAATCCACATGATGTCTGATGGGAGCCCTGAGGTTCAAATGCTGAAGGCAGCCTCCAGGGCGTAAAGCGAAGCACAGATGATCATAAACGCAAGGGAGAAAGTCGCGACATGTCGAGTAAAATGCGTAGAAGATGGATTAAATCCCGTATGTTGCGGAAGAAGAGTCAAAAAAGCAGGCAAAGCACCCGCGACCGTGCCCAAGAAGCCGGTCCGATCGATCACCCCGCCATCGCCATCGGGATCTCAACCGAACCCCTGGCTCCAGCGCCCTGCATACCCGCCCCGCAACACCAAAACAGCCATTGGAGCTTTCATAATGACGTCGCGCGTACGCATGTAGTATCTTGTTTACGAGCTTGCGTAGACAGCAAAAGAAAGGCAAAGGCGAGTACATAAGTAGGAATTGTTTTTCCGTAACGTTTCAATCGACATCCAAACTTCTTGTACTCTACAAAATACACGTCCTTCGTGGTCCTCGTCATTCCAAGCATCATGCCTACATTAAACTCAACTGTAAGAACTTACTCCAAGCTTTGGAGCTCATCGGACCTTCATTCGACGTCAATTGACTCATGCTTTCTAGATCTTCCATGCCTACGCCTACGGCACAGCATTTTGGTACGGCCTCCGCGGTCTCTGCCGCATCTACGACCCCGTCATGGTAGTCGGCTGGTTCCGCCCACCCTCGCAAGCCAATCTCGCGCCCAACGATCTCGAATTGTACAACGTGCGGAATGATGGCTGGTGTCTGGTCACACTCGCCTTGATCCTCATCAGCTTTACCAACGCGGTGCCTTCGGCAGGCACATCGAAAGCGAGTGGCGCGTTGCCATATGCGAAGGCTGTGGTTGCGGCGACGGTTTTTCATCATATCACGATGGGGATTGGGGCGTATCAGCATTATAAGTTGGATTCGCATTATAATACGAGCATGGCGGTTGGTGTATGGGGGAATGTGTGGTTGACGTTGACGGGTCTGATTACGTTGGGTAGTTTGCTGTCCGACGTGGGTGAGAGGAGCGTTGAGAGCGTTACACAAAAGACCAGGAAAGAGCTGTGAAAAGCATGCGTGGACCAACTGTGTGTGCCGAGACCGAATAACGTCATGGTGGGCGACGTATACGGATGATAATGAGATGCTCGAAAGGATTGGTTCCCGTAATGATAATGTTCATGCAGAGACAACCAAGATTTAGAGATTTGGAACTCATGAATGTCCAACTCACTCACTGTCGTCATCTTCATTGGAATCCTCGTCACTATCACCGTCCTCAGCGTCACTATCTTCGTCTTTGGTCTCGTCACTTCCTTCCTCGCTTTCATCCAGGACCTGTACCGGTTGAGTACCAACGTCCCTTGAACTGTCGCTCCAGTCTTCCTCCGTTGACTGATACTCCGGAGGACTTCCTGGCTGCTCGGTCACGTCTCTGAACGTGCTGGTCCGACCACGGGCGCGGATGACGGATTGGACACCAGGTGCTATGCACGCACGTTTTCGTTTCGGCTTATCCTCGTCCGCATCGGAATTGAAATCTATCTCTGCATCTTCGAGATCATCGATAACGTCCCCAGAATGCCTCTTATTCTTTGGTATATGATCCTGATCGTTTCCGTCCGTATCTTCGTCGTCATCAGGATCGTCGCGCCGTCTCTTCTTCACATTCCATGGTCTCAACAATGGAAATGAGTCCTTCTTGAACCGTAGGCGCAAGTGGACCGGTATCTCACCAGAAAAGTCACCGAAAATTCTGTTCAGCCAGGTCCAAGACTTCTCTACGCGGTGTCGTAAATCGAATGGCGTAAGTCAATTGTCGGGCAACGTCTGATTGCAAGTCATCATCAGATCTAAAAGCTGCCTCGTGAAGCTAGGTTCCTCAGCAGTCTCGTCCTCACCTATGACCAACGTCGCGATATCGTGGGTCTCTTTGCTTCTCTCCACTCGGTCAATGGCCGAACTTCTTAGTACTTTCAGCATTCCATACCCACGATAGCTGCTGAGCATATCCCACAGTACGGCACCAAGAGACCAGATGTCTGTTTTGCTGGACAGTGCTCCTTCTCAAACGTTCGTTTTCTCCAAAACATGTTCTCCTGCGTCAAATATTAGTGGTCCATTTTCTTTCTGGTTTTAGTGGTACTCACGGGTGCGGTGTATGTTTTGCTGCGCAACCAGCCCTTTTCTTCTATGCTATTCTTTGAGTTGAGCCGTAGTAATCCGTCGAGGTCTCCAAGAACCGGCTTCGGGTATGACTCGTACGGCCTCGTTGGCTCTCGCAAGAAAATGTTTGCGGGTTTGATATCTCGGTGCACAACTTCCTTATATCCGGGTGGACCAGATAGTCTTGCTTCGTCCTCTTCCTCAAGCTTCTTCTTCGATGCCTTGAGGCCCTGATACTCAGCTGTGCCGGTCAATCCAGCATTACCTTGTGTCTGGATGAGGCTTTCGATGTGCCTTAGTTCCGCTCTTTTTGCTTCCAACTGCTCGTCGGTGAGGTAGCGCAATCTCGTCGACATGGTGTAATTTGACTTCGAAACTGTTTTCAGAACGAGCCATACGAAAGGTTCTGGTATCTGGCTGCAGCACATGATGAGTAATGTTTTCAAAGATGATATGATCCTCAAACATACTCTGTTTTATCTGCCTTCCATGTGACATTGTTGTATTCACCAACTGCATCCTGAAGTGTTCCGGCGGAGCAATAGTCAGTGTACGCTCGGACTTCATATATTATCCAAACCTTTTCGGGTACTTCATCCTCTGCAATCGACTTTTCGTTATCTCGAACAGTCTCGGTTTTCGTTTCGCGGCATAGTCCAAAAGCGATTCTCCAAGAACATGCCGGTGTCTGGAAGTCGGTCTAGTATTTGGTATAACTTTCGCATCTCGCTGATCTTACGCTTGTCTGCCGTTCTGACTCGCTTTACAACAAATCGCTTTTGGTGTTGATTAGTACAGCAAACTTCATGAGGGTTGGACGTACGTACGTACATCAAAGGGGCGCTCGGTCTCGGCGTCAAAGCCAACCTACAGCAGTACGCTGGTTTCGACTCTTTCGTCATTTCCGCTAGAATTTTTCTTGTTATCAATCGTGTCGTGATAGTGCAGGGCCTTGACGCACTTGTAGCGCAATGTCGGATCAAGCCGGACCTTGTGTCTCCAGCTCAGATCCTTCTTCCTCGCCGCCGCATCAGGAAAACCCACCGTGTAATCGTCGTCGATCTCAACACCGACAGGGTCGTTGTTTTCTGCTGCAACATCTGACACGTTATTGGCGTCATCATCCAAGTCCTTTAGGACCTTGTTGATCCGGAATCGACGCTGCTGGTCTGTTAGATCATGCCGCCAAAAGCGTATGATGTCCCAGCCTTTGAGGTTTCGGTGTTCACGTGTATTGTCGTAGGTGTGAGCGAACACAATGTAGGCATACTGCTGTACAGTCGGAAGTCTGTTGTACTGAGCCTTTTCTGGACCTGCCCATTTGTAAGTGTCTCTGGCCGCCAACGCCTCATAGTCTTCTCTTCTCATCCGAGTCATAATGAAGATATTGAAAGCGAAGGACGGATGTGCAACGATGCGGATGTTGAGGGAAATGTTCTTTAAGAACAATGTCCATTGTGTCTTTCATCAGTATAAGCAGCATGTTTTCTTTCTCGCGCTTTTCGTTCGCCCGCGATTGTCAACGCTTGATCGGGATGAGAAAGCAGACAATACGTCAGACGAAAGGCCCACGATAATACGCTATATGAGTCCATGCGACGCTAGTTCTACCGCAGTGATTGGAGCCACTACAAAGCTGTGTATCCTCAGATGGAGCCACTGGAATTGAATGTCGGCGCTAGGAAAAGGTAAAACAGGCTTTCGCGCACAAACGGTCTGAAGTGGCAATGAAAGCTTTCCTGGCAATGGACTTCGTCATAGTTGATCAATTGCGAGTTCGATGCGTCGTGCATCTGCGTACAATCAGCTCATTGTTCCCACGAGTCAAGTTCCACTTTTCTGGACTCACTTGGACTTCAGCTGAGTCCTGCACCACTGTCACCACCAACTCGGGCGACCGCCAGCATACCCTCGATAAGTCCAGCCCTGCTGGGTCATATAACCAGTACGGCATGGCGGACACCAGTCAGGAACATGGTGTACAACAGCTTGGTCGCGACAGTATCGTGATTGCTGATAAGGGAAGCCAGGTCGAGCCAGATCATCAGCGTCATTGATGCGATGGATGTCACTGTATAGATGATGGCCAAACGAGCCGTAGTAGTGCTGTCTGTGGTTGCAGTACTGCCATTCGGGGATGTGATCTCGACACATGATTAGACACTAAGGTGTACTGAGAAGGCCTTTTTGAGCGGGTAAGGAAAGAGATTGAGGTGGATATTGTTGTTCTTGAAGATATTCCGAAGCTCAATATGCAGGTTTTTTAAGCCTTTGGACTGCGTCCAGCTTACAACGTGTTGCGAACTGCCAAGATGTACACTTGCTGGCAACGGATGTAAGCCGTACGCGCCGATAGTGTATTGCTGGAAACCCACGGCGTAGAGTGGAAAGTGACTAAGTTCACCTCCAAAGATCGATTGGTATACGTTCTGCATCATGTATGGCCGTATTTTGCTTCCAGTAGCTCGGATTGAAATTCCCTGCCAAGAAATGGAGGCTGTGCCTTTTGGCACAAACGAGCACGGAGGCGTGTAGTCGACATCACAGCCTGAGGCAGTTAGGTATAGGCCTCCGCAGCAAGGGTAGGCGATGTGGCAAACCGGGGAGAAGCGAAAATGGAGAGATCGGTGACCATGGTGGAGCTTTGAGTCAGCCCTGCGGCAATCGAGCCGAAAGGCCAGACTCCAGTCTTCGTTTCACAGCCGGAAGGCAATCCGAAAGGTTACCGAATGAGGCAACCATGCTCTGGCACCATCGTGTCGCACGCGTTTGCGGCCGCTTCCCCGGCTTGTGGACAGGCCTATTAATTGCAACAAGCTGGTAAGTATCGTGGTAGTATAGACATACGTCATCACGCCGTCTTCACCTCGAATGAAGTCGTCGGTCAGGGAACGTTGCTTCGTTCATCGTATTGGCAGCGGCTTCCTCTGCTTCTTCCGCGGCGGCTGAACTTCCTCGCGAGGATAGCGTGATGTGCGGCAACAATCTGGTGGGTAATGGAAGCGACACGGGGGATGCGGGCCCACGAGTGCACTTTGCTTCGACTTCAGCAAGCATTCAGTGAAAGAAGTGGAAGTGAGCTGGACCTCCGACGCGTGTGATGGAAGGGAAGCCGCGCTAGCGACAAAAGCAGGTAGCGCTTTGTGCAGCCCTCTCAGACCCCGAAGAGACGAATTCGAGACATCCCATCATCTCACAATAAGAGCGATGACGATAGGATTTTACAGCTATCAAGCCTCCGTAACGGCGCATCATGTGATCTCGCTCAACACCACGCTTATTCATCACGGTTGACTCCAGGTAATACGTCGCGTTGGACCTCGGCACTTTCCTCATTCATCGGCATCCAAACCGTTCTCAACACCACACCACAAATCGGCATCCAATCTATCCTCAACACCACACCATAAGCCCAACGCCGACTTTACCTCAGACCTCAACCACAGCCGTAAAATCATAATAGCTGTTGTCCAAAACTGACACCTCTTATCCACCCGCATCTGCATGTCCTACCTACTCCACGGCAGCACCTCACACACCGGCATGGGCTGGGTCGATCTCGTTCCGCGCTCTGGCAAGCTCTATATTGGAGGTCTTCACGCCCTTTACCAAACCGACCTGATCAAAGCAGCCGGCATAACGCACGTGCTCAGTGTAATCGACTACGACCCGTTGCTGCAGGAACGATTTGCGCATTTGAAGCATTTTCACGTGAGAGCGGACGACCATCCGAATGAGAACTTATTACAGCATTTTGAGGAAGCGGTGAGGTATATTGATGGGGCGTTGAAAGAGACGGGATCGGATGGGATGCGTCCTGGGGAAGGGATTAAAGAGGGAGAGATTGGAGGAGGTGGTGTATTCGTGCACTGTGCCATGGGAAAGTCGCGATCCGCAACTCTCGTAGTCGCATACTTGATGTGGAAATACAACTTCTCACCCTCCGCTGCCTTAGAGCAAGTCTGCGAGGGTCGACCAGTCTGCGATCCGAACCCCGGGTTTAAAGAACAGCTTGAAGTCTGGGGACACATATGTGCGACCAACGATATAGCGGAGAAGAAGAGGATATACGATGAGTGGGAAAAGACGCGGTTCACAGGGGAGTATTGGGAATGGGATCAACGACGGGGTCAAAATCAGAAAGCCAAGCTCTAAGCTAAATCTCCCATATGCATAAATTATGCTATCATATACATCAGCAGAACTATTCCTACGCCTTCCACGGCTTCCCATACGGCTTCCCGCTTTTCGGCGCAAAGCACTTCAACCACTTCGTCAACGCCGCTGTGAAATACCCTCTACTAATCACGCCCCCGGGCGCCGTAACCCCCGTCGTTCTAAAATCATAACAATGCTGCGCATTCGCAATCACATACCCAAAAAGCTCCTTCTTACTCGTGCTCTTTCCACACTCTGGCGCATCCTGGAACAACCGCACGCCCTTTGGCGCAAACGGCTCTGCTGATGCGGGCGACAAGGTGCGCCAGGGGTCGAATTCGCCGTTGGACCAGTACGTGTTTGAGGGCCGGATGTCCCAGCCGCCGAAGACGCGGTTGGTGCGGTCTGTGTTGGGCCATTCGGGGAAGATGTCGCGTGGGGCGGCTGGGAATTGGCGGTGGCAGATGTCTTTTTGGTGGGTGAGGGAGTTGTATTTGCTGACGAGTTGGTTGGGGCCGAGGTTTGCGGATTGGAAGTATCCTATGTTGACGTCAGTCATCAAGTTCAATATGCTGACCCACAAGCTTGGGTGCTGTAGATGGTCAGGAGATGTAATAGGGAGGGTATCTTACCCCACTGCGTGCAATACTGCCACGTCCAACTTATACTCGCCGGATCGGTAAACCTGCGATCTAAATCACAATCTCCCGTGACGTTCCTCTTCCCACTACACTCCGTCTCCAGGTACGTATTCACATTCCCATTAAAGTACGGGAAACTTGCCCACCGATCAACAACATACCTGATGCCCTTCGTCTTCGCCAATCCATCCGCGCCGGCAATGGTGGGTGTCATCCCATCCGTGTCTTGCTCGATCCAATCGCAAAATCGACGAAGACCCTGTGCACCGCCCTCGACACCATATGACTGCCAGGTGTAGAAGATGGTAGACAGGGCATCGGCGAAAGTCGCGTGGCTGTTCTTCTCGGCGCCGAGACCGAGAAATTGGATCTTGAGATCTGCAGCAGCGTTTTGGTCGGTGTCCATGATGCGGTCCATGTAGCGCACGGCGGCCTGGATGTCGCGCGAGCAGTTCCCAAACCCATATCTTTGCATGCCGCGCCACACGGGATCGAAGTAGAAAGATTGATCGACAGAAGCTTCGACTGGTGCGGAAGAAGCGTAGCTGGCGTAAATGGTGTCAGGGTACATGTTTCGCATGAAAGCTGCGCGCATGGCTGGGTACGAGCCACCGACGAAGACCCAGGGTGCTTTATCGGGTGTCAGCGTGTAGTTGATGTTCTTGCGGCTGAATTGTTTGGCGAATCGATCGACATCAGCGAGAGATTGCTCGGTCGTCAGATATCTGAAGTCCTCGGCAGGGGTGTTGATGTCGATTGGAGTTGGGCTCGAGTTTCCGTAAAAACGATGCTCCCAGACTATGCCAATGCCATTATATTGGTCGACCAATTGCTTGAAGAAGCTGGTTTCGTTCTGGAGTCTGAAAAGAGCGTTGGGCTCCGCATTCGCCTCACCGACATCGTAAATGAAGACTGGCGAACCCGGCTTGTAAGCACTCGATCGGACCCAGTAGCGGTTGAAGAATGTCCCTTGGTAGGAAGTAGGTTGATTGTTCGAGTTGGCAAAGTTATCGATTGGGAGTTCCACATATTCCGGGGTAATTACTTCGGGTGCGGCTAATGTCGAAACGGTGTCTGCTGAGCTCGCCTTGAGGCTCTGAAAGCCCGCAATACTCATTGGAGCATCATCAGCGGATGGCGAGTCGATCGGTGATCCGTCTGGATTGAGGCCCATATCGGCCATGAGAGTAAACTTGCGCGCAATGGCGTTATTCATGGCCGCAGTGCCTTGGAGAAAGGCGAGCGCAAGCGCCGCAATTGATGTTGAAGACCGCATCTTGGGTGCCTGAGTCGAATGTAGCTTGAGAAATTTGGTCTGGTGAAGGCAACTGAATGCCTCAGTAACTCGTCAAAGACCCAATTGCTCGTCAATATCTCGCAACGAAGTTGACCTCGACCGAACGACAACCCAAGAAAGATCGAAGAACGCGACACAACGACCAAACACCCGCCTTGCGGAACCATCTCATATATACGCATTGTGTGCATGACCATGATCCCTGTCATAGTCCCAGTCGTGTCCGACTAATCTGCACCGATCGGCATACCGCATATCTCGTGTCCACTCATTTGCGATATAGCACCCGAAAGCTTGTAGCCGCAATCCATGTTGGGAAGGTGGTCATGGGGAGTGACAAGCGTCGCTAAGTGTCGGTATTACCACAGAACAACGCGGACGTATCGTGCTGGAGTGCTCATTTAGGTGTTTGCTCAATTGTCTGTCTGCTGGGATTTCAGGTTCTTTTCTCAAGGTCGCTTACCACACGTCAAGTCATCGTGAAGACAACTGACAAAACTACGTCCTTGATGTCTTCCGTGATCTCGGTTCTTCGAAGGCGAGCAGAGCTCGTCCAGGTACAACTGCGTCGAAGCCGCCACCCACTCTCATCCCCATGGAGAAGGTGCTGTCACTCGCCCCTTTGACTTACCCACTCTAACAAGCTCTACGCCGCACTCAAGCTCAAAGCTTATCGAGTCGCTCCGCGCCTGCCATTCGCGATCATCGTCCCCGCCGTGCCCGCCAAGTTGACCGAGGCGCCTTCCTAGCCCGGTCTAGGCTGGTCTTGGCCAGCATCTCGCTAGGTCTTTAATTTGACGTGACAGCCGGTAAAACACGGTTGTGTGCAATATACTCTGCCGGGACAGGGTCGGACTGTGATCTGGTTCGACCTGGTCCTGAGATTGGGAAAATGTCACTTGCGGTGTGGACATGTGGCAACGTTGGCGGGAATTGTGCTTGGTGTCACTGTATGCACCTGCGCAGGTGCAGCTTGGGTCTGAAAGCGCGAGCACGAATGTGGGTCATGCGTCGTACAACGTTATGTGGACTGGGGAAATGCCTTGGCAGCTAGACAAGTCGTTCGTGCTAATGTTCATTTGTTTACTATTCTTTGTGTGCTCTACTGTGTACAGTCCCGGCGCCGCGGACCAATAGCTAGCAATCACAAGCACAACCACATTCGTATTTTCGCAAACAAACACGTCTCTTCCACACTGCCCTGAGTATCTTTCCTGTCCCTGACACATCTTCCGTCGACAACATTACTGCCCGTGTCCAAACATAGTATCGTACATATTCCCTATCCCTGGGTTCTTGTGCGTGTTCCCAGGCTCGCACATGAGCCGCATTCACATAATATATTACTTCACAAAGTGTTCAATCCCCAGATGTCGTTCTCGCCACGACGCCAGATCGCCTTCTTGCGATTTTACACTGGGAAATACCCGAGGGGCGCAGCCTTGTTGATACGAGTGCCCAGGTGTTCTGGAAACTTCAATGCTGCATTTATTGCCATGTACTCGCGGTGATGCATGGTTTTCGATAATGTCACAAGTCTTGCATGGACTTTTACACATTACTGCTGCCCCATATGCCCATGCCCATTCGCCGCGCCCGGAAACGCAAGCTCGGGCCAATGCACATGATCCACATGACCCTGGACCGCAGCACTATTCATCGATCCTGGTACGTTGTTACTGGGATTCTGGGGGGCTCCATCTCGACCCAGCGCCATGAGCGTTGTTGCTGTATTTAGATATTCGCCTGGCTGGCCAAGCGACTGAGGCTGCATATACGTTCTGGTCCATTGGCGCCAATCATGTGGTGTGAGGCCGTTGGTTGTATAAGCTGGCGCGGTGCTGTTTGCGGCTTGCGCGTGTGTGTTTGCGTATGTGTAGCTGTCGCTGGGCTGCGATGCGGAGTTTGAAGCTGCTGCTAATGCTACTGCATGGTTCGATGTCATGCCTGATTCGTCGCTGCCGTAATTCTGTTGGTGGTCGAAAGAGCTGCCTGCTTGAGGAGCTGGCGAGATAGCGCTTCCGAGATTGTAAGGATGTGTCACTCCAACTATAGCAGTGTAGCTGGTCGACTGTGACGTGAGCGTAGGATCGGTGTATCCGTTGGATGCTGCGGAGTACGAATCCCGATGACCTCCAGTATCATAGATCGGTGTGCTGCTCGTCGACTGCTGTGGAGGCTCCATGGCAACTCGCGCAAGCGACTCGGTTGCTGCCCGTTTGATGATACCATCGTTGATGTTTGCTAGTGATTGATCAACGATTTGCGCGATTGCATTCTTCAACTTGTCTCCAGATCCTGCTATTGTAAGTATGCGGTTGATATCGTGAGTTGGCTGTTTGGACTCACCAAGAAAGTGATCGCATTCGCCCAGGACACTAATCCAAGTCGTCATATCACTCTTGAGCTTCTCCATATCAATTGGTGTTAGCTGCTCTCTCCGCATAGACGAAATGAACAGTGTTGTGAACATCGCCGCAATATAGACCACGGTATTGATCCAGGGAATGTCGAGACTCTTCTTCCTCATCAACGTGTTGCAGTTCTGCAACATCTTCTGTGATGCATCCAGGCACTTATCCAGATTCGACTCCACGATGGACGTGTCGGTGGAGCGACAGACTGCTGGATGATGAAGCAGCAAGTGATAAGCTTGGTACCAGTACTCAAGATACAAAGTGAAGATCTGATCATCCTGAGCGGCATGGGACGGGTCTCGCAGCTCAAAGGGCAGCTCCTCCTTCCACTGTCGGATGCCAGCCTCGAGACGCTCTAATCTTTCGACGTAAACACTTGGCGAATACCGTACAGAGTATATCATCTTGTACAGATCCACTTCAAGGACCGTGTACTTTGCGATTTGTATGCCAACCTGGAACGAGCATTGATGGAAGGAATCGAGACTACCCTCCTCTTCTGGTAGACAATCGTTCATTGGCTCAGGGAGCTCGACGTCAATGTCTTCGTTGCTGATCGGCATCGGGCGGCCCAACTTGCCATTGAGATTGACTTGCAGCGCGTTCAGCGTCCAGAACACCCGCTTTCGCATTTCAACCTCGAGCTTCGTCATCTTCGCCGCGCCATCGGCCCAATTCTTAACAGAGCGGTGGAGCCCAAGCTCGATCGCAAAGAGGTATGCAAGCGAGGTCATGATCCAGGCGGCGCCAGGTTTTGGGAAGTTTCGCAGATGATGACAGATCATAGTCAGGGCCTGAACGTCTTCTAGTTTGTGGTGCCCGGCAAGCAGCTGCCTGTAGAAGCTCAGCGCATACCGGTAGTGGTTGTGCGATTGGTTCATCATTGCCTTGCCTTCGCTATTCCTTGTCGCGATCTGATACTGGATGGTGGCCAGCATCATGTGTACCATGACAATCTCAGGGGCTGTAGGTTGGAAATTGGGGTCGTTTCCAAACTTCCAGATCAGGTCCATGAACGCGGGCTTGTGGACGAGCATCGTGTACGGGTTTAGAGAGCGTAAATACCATACAGCATACTCCTTGAGCTGGCTGTAGGGCGGCAAGGGAACAGGATCCATATGCTCTCCTCCTATCGAGACTTTGACCAGCGAGCTGTAGGACATGGCTGACGACTCGTAGTCGGCTTCGTCGGACAGATAGTCGGTGATATCGATCTCAGTGCCAAAGACTGATAGCGAAGTCCCTCTTATGTGGCTCAGCGAAGAGTCTCCGACACCCACGCCCAGATAGTTGTCGCCAATGGAGCCGTGCTTGAAGCTCGGCAGTGGCCGGAATTCGTACTTCTCGGACGCGCTCGCGGGCGCATAGGCAGAGAGTGGTGGTGTGCTGGTTCGGCGGTTGTCAGACCAGCTCTGGCTGTCGTCTGCGCGATTCGAAGACGACCATGGCAGCGTTGGTGGTTGCAGGCCGTTGTAGGCAGGCAGGGCGCGCGGTTCTATGCCATTCTCCTTCAGCTGGTCCTGCAGGTCAGCGATTTGGCGGCGCAGGTAGGCATTCTCCGACTCCATGGCCTCGGCATGGCCGCGCACCGTGGCGCGTCCGGTGATGCGATCGGTGGTCTGGCATGGCGTTCTGTTCTGTTCGCAGGGCGTGCATCCCTCTGGGCGGCCGTCGCAGCGTATCTTGCGGATCTGGCGACGTCAGCGCCTGGCTGCGTAGTAAATTACGGCGCAGTGTTTGCTACGTCGCATACACCTATTTTAAGACCTCCCATCAGGGCAGTTGAGACATCACCACCTCGCGTCAGGGCTTGGAACGTACCTTGCAGCGATCGCACGCCTGTCCAGTGCGCTTCGAGTCGGCGAGCTTGCGCTTGACGCTGCCCGAAAAGTCATTGTTAGGAAGGCGCTGGGGGGGGCTGCTCGAGACCGGGTGCGGGTGTTCGATGCGCTGGATCTTATAAATATGGCTGGGTTCGTCCTCTGAAGGGCGCTTCGGAGGCATGTTGCGAACGGTATGTTCCGACTGCAGACAACCGTTGGCACGGTCGGGGCAGCGTTCGCTGTGGCTTGATTACTGGCGCGCCTAACGCTGCGTGTTCACGTCGAGACTCCGCATCGCCAGACCTTCGGGGCGTGCAAGAACAGCAATGCAAGAACGGTGACACGGCGTGCGAGGAAGCAGGGCGCCTCTGGGATATGATATGATGGATGGCTTGGACGCGCGAGCAACCACGGCGACTCAAAGAGTGCTGGTGTTCGCCGAACTTGCTGCGTGAACGGACCATTCCTGCACGCCCACTTCATCTTCACGGTCACGCTTCATTGGCCTCTCCATGCCATACAACCTTGAACGCCCGCAAGCCGCTGTCAGTTGGTCCCTGACATGCTCGGCCAAAGTGAGCGATCGACGCCTCGCGCGCGCGTCTCATTCGCTGAATCCTTCCGATGCTGCCAGCACCGAGGCTGTCGATGAACTACGCTTACGCACCCATCCCGCTTGGCGTCCTCCCCACCCTCGCCCAAAACGGCCTGCGTGATAAACGACGCACAGAAACGGCGTCGTGCGCACTCGGATCGACAGCGATTCCATGTTGTCTTGACTTGAACAGTTCACTACCGGCAACCCCTTCCACGCACAAGTCGCGTCTGCCTTGACAACACACGACTGCATCCTGCGCGCACCACTCCCAAACCCCTCTCTTTAAAAAAGCACTGCTGTACCCAAGACTCGATATCACACCCTAGCGTCCGTGCAGTGCGCATCCTCCATCATCAGGCCAGATCCGGCGCATCACGACGCCTAGTGTGGCTGATCATCCCATTTCATCATGGCTCAGGTCCAGACCTTTGCGCTCCCTCACTACGAGGCCTACCCAGTTCACGTGGCCCTGTTCCAGGATGTCAGGAACGCGGCCTTTCTGAGAAGTCAATTGCTGGAAGCTAATCTAGATTTCGACTATGCCTTCCTGGACGCTGAGATGGTACGAGCATTGATCTTCATCCACTTGTCGCTTCATTTTCTGTTGAGTCATGGCATGGGGTGTAGGCTTGGATGTACCATATCAAGCGTTCCGTCGTTGGCATTGAAATTACACTTTGAATGGATATGCATGCTAGCAAGTTCTGAACCGCATTTTGGGTGCATCGCGATGGCTACGGCAATTGCGATCTTGGCTAACGCTTCACTAGATCCTCACACCCCATCATCTCCTGAATGCAACGTTCCTCGCCCTGCACGCCATCCTCACCAACCGCCAAAAAACTCGCACACCCCACTCAGAGCTTGTCTTCCGCCTGAGCCCCAATAACAATATTGGCGAGAGCTACAAGAAATTCGGCCTATCGGACGCGACCACTTGCCTTATTGCCGTGAAACTGCCTCTTCGCTCTTCGACTTCCGATGGTAAGGACTGGATTCTTGATGAAGCTATCACAAACGATAGCGTTAGTAAGCACTTGGGCGATGTAGTGGAGGGCACGAGCGTAACAATCAGTGACGGGGGAGAGGAGCTAGGGTATCGATGTGATGTCCAGAAAATAAGAAAGATGTATAAGCTTGGTGATGGGGCAAAGAAGGGGAAGAAGGGAGTGGTTGCAAACGGCGATGCGGAGAAGAATGAGAAAAGAGAGATGGAAAGTGTGATATTGGGTATAATGACGTTGAAGGGATCATGATGTGCTGTTAGGTCGGCTCAGGAAGCCTCAATCACGACTGTCATGTAGTCCGAATAAATGTAATCCGAACAGAGAACTCAGATCAATGAACCTCTCCAATCAACTATTCTACATGGATTCGCGCCCGGGGTAACACGGCTTCCCATAGATGCTTATACTTATAGGTGCAGATACTCGGGCTTGAGGAAATCAGCCATGTCCTTTGGCTTGGGCGGAGGTCCGTGGGAGTCGTGACCGTGGCCGTGATCGTGCGCATGCGCATCCTCTGCGGGGCCAACGTAGTGCATCTTGTAGGTTGATCCACACTCCATGCAGCGCGCCTGAGGCTCCTCGCGGGTGAGGGTGATCCAGAGGACGCCGTGCGAGTCGGCGGGGTAGCCAGTGCAGCCGACATATTGCTCGTTGCCGGCCGAGTTGACTACGATGGGATCCTCTGGCGTGCCTGTGTTTCATCAGCAAACATGATCTCACTCTCCCTCGCAGCAGCATCATAGCACAAATGTGACGTACCGAGACGGCTGGCGTC
Source organism: Setomelanomma holmii (assembly GCA_010015745.1). Taxonomy (NCBI): domain Eukaryota; kingdom Fungi; phylum Ascomycota; class Dothideomycetes; order Pleosporales; family Phaeosphaeriaceae; genus Setomelanomma; species Setomelanomma holmii. Next base: position 21,667 of record ML978222.1, read on the forward strand.
CAATGGCCTCATGTCGAAGATATCGACGCCCTGCATCTTTCCGAGGATTTCGAGACGCTCGAGACCAGTCGCTTGTTCGGCATCGGTGGGAACGGTACCGGGTTGCGCACCAGGAGGTAAGAGGTCCTCATCGGTCTTGATGTCTGCGAGTAGCACTGTTAGCGATTGTATGCTCCCGCGATAGATTCAACCGGCTATTAGTCGGCGGCGCAGAAAATCCATCGCAGCGGGCAGGACGTACCCTCAAGCTTCTTGAATCCCGCAAGAACGCTTGGGGAGCTGGCAGAGTGTGCAGCATCCTTGGGCGCGGGGGTCTCCGGCTTCGCGTCGCCTGCAGTTGTGTCAATGGTACGTCGTACGATAGCTCGGGGTACGGCCTACGATGGACGAAGGAGGTCGTGAAGGTGCGTTGGGCGAGGACACGAGGGGCCACTCGCCTTACCGCGGCGACGGCAGAGCGCTGCAGAAACATGGCGAGAGCAATTGGGGCGGAGCGGAGAGGGTACGGGTGGGTATCGAGCTTTGTGGTGAGTAGATGTTCTGCTCGGATGATCTCAGGCTTGCCAAGACTGCTTGAAAAGTCACGTGGACGGCCCGCTAGGCTTTGAGGCTCAATTCAATCGAAGCATCACCGATTGTCGTTCCTGAAGACACCCGTAGGCTCATGGCCAGAACATGACCTAGGCTGCATCGCGATTCAGTCGCTTGCTTGAGCTCTTGTAGCTGTCATGACTACCAGTTGATTGCTCATATCTCTACGCCGGTCGTACATTGGTCCTCTACCTCAGATCATTCCACTGACCGCCTCTCGATTGTCGTTGGCAAGCGCAACACATTAATCACCAGCTTCACATCTAACAATATGTCTTTCAAGCCAGCACTCGTCATTGTAGACGTGCAAGAAGACTTCTGCCCTCCCGTGAGCCGACTTGGGCAATTACGTTAACGTCACTGACAATGACAGAGTGGTGCACTGGCAGTCGCAGGAGGTCGCGACATCGTGCCTGCTATCAACGAGCTGCTCTCTTTACCTTTCGCTATTAAGGTTGCCACGAAAGACTTCCACCCGCCAGACCACATCTCCTTCGCGTCAAACCATGCTGCACCGAACAATAAGCCCTTCGAGTCGACCGTCAAAATCACGAACCCACACAACCCAGACGAATCGCAGAAGACGCGATTATGGCCAGATCACTGCGTACAAGGCACGAAGGGCTCTGAGCTTCTCCCAGAACTTGACATCAGTAAGGTCGACAAAGTTGTTGAAAAGGGACAGGACAAGCGCGTGGAAATGTACTCTGCATTCGCCGATCCGTTCAAAAGCCCCTGCGTTGCGCGGAGCGATCTCGCAAAGACGCTCAAAGATACCGGTATCACAGACGTATTTGTCGTTGGACTGGCAGCAGACTACTGTGTGAAGTTCACCGCAATAGACGCACAGAAGGAGGGCTTCAAGACATGGATCGTGGAGGAGGCAACTAGAGCAGTGGATCCATCTTCGCTTGACGACGTCCATAAGGAGTACGAGAAGGTTGGTGTCTCGGTGATCAAAACGGATAGCGCAGAGCTCAAGAAGCTGAGAGACCTATCGTGAGCAGCAACATGGGGTACAAGAAGAATGGTTCTCGGCCTGTGTGGGGTGCACTCGTGGCGCGGTGCTCAGGGCTCAGGTCTCGACTGGCGACGTCAGCCATACCAGTGTACCGCCGACGTAGAGCCTCGACGCTCCATGCACGTCAGGCAAGAGCTCTCAGAGTAGCATCGCAAGAACGCATGCAATCGGGAGGCACTGTTCGACTCTTAGCATTCAAATGAATACGATCTGGATTTTAGTAGGTGTTTGTCTTTCAGCATGGGTGTTTCTCGTTCAACGTGGCCGCGCAGAGACTGCCGAGAGCTCCGCAAGGCGGGGCACAGCCATGCTCGAGATGATCCCGCGCTCTTTCAAGGTTTACATGACAGTACGCGAGGTCATCTGAATCCAAGAACTATGTGATTAACATCTCCGGATCTCGCTGCCTCCCGCATTCCGATAGACAAGTGAAGTTTCTGTATGACCGGCTGCGGTCAGACACGTTCTTCTACGCGGGGTTCAAATTTGTCAAGCCCTAGTCGTCATCGCTCGGCGCGGAAGTTCACATTCGCGTCACCGGCCGACCTGTTTACATCCAACGCCGATACCTCGCTGCCTGGCTTTGCGACCCTCTTCCACGCCAGCACGCTGCATTTGCTTCTCCAGTCCACTCGTGACTGCAGAGACTACCGCCAATATGCCGCATATACCTGGAGTTTCACACAGGCGGAGAGCCTCGCTGACAAGTGCGTCATTTTCTGCGCTCCGACTGTACTGTGCTATACACAGGCGTAAGAAAGCTCGAAAATGCTAACTGCTGTGTTCGCACGTATACAGGCAGCCGGGGATCCTCCATGGACGAGACACGGCATGGCGACGAGACCACCAAAGAGGACGAGACAGTCATGGACGCTGACCAGGGCAATAGTACGTAAAAGGCACAAGAATGAGATTGGAACACTAACATATGTCCCCTAGTGCTCATGCATATCATATCACAATTGCGACCGGGCGCCGACCTGAGCCGAGTAACGCTACCTACCTTTATCTTGGAGCCTCGATCAATGTTGGAGCGTATAACGAAGTGCGTCCAACGCCATGCAACATACGAGGGCTGCAGAATACTGATATTGGAGGCAGTTTCATGGCACATCCGGAGACCATGCTCCCTATCCCGACCATCGACGACCCTGTTAAACGATTTGTCGCAGTGACCAAGTTCTACCTGAGTGGTTGGCACATCAAACCACCGTATGCCATCCTGAAGCAGTCGCATCACCCAAAAGCACCAGCTGATGATAGAGTAGGGGAGTGAAGAAGCCGCTGAACCCGATCCTTGGCGAGATATTCTCAGGCTATTGGGACTACCCAGATGGAACGAAGGGGTATTATATCTCCGAGCAGACGTCGCATCACCCGCCCAAGTCAAGCTATTTCTTCATGGCACCCGAGCACAACATACGGATCGACGGTTGTCTAAAGCCGCGAAGCAAGTTTCTAGGCAACTCAGCAGCCAGTATGATGGAGGGTATCGCTGTTCTGCGGCTCATGAACACGGGCGAACGATTGTACGTGGCTGGTGGGCGCTCGAGATATCACGACTAACAATGCATCAGCTTCGTTACTCAACCGAACATGTACGCCAGAGGTATCCTTTTCGGCACCATGAAGTACGAGCTTGGGGATCACGCGTATATCAAATGTCCGGAGACCGGAATGGTAGCGGACCTAGAATTCAAGACTCGAGGGTACTTCAGTGGAACATACAACGCGATAGGTGGCTTCATCAAGGACTCTCATGGCAAGAGCTTGTACGAGTTTTCCGGGCTTTGGAATGAAGAAATGTACATCAAGGATCTGACAGTAAGTCAAACCAGGTCCGCTCTGGCATATATCGGTCACTAACGCGATGTAGACTGGAAAGAAGGAGCTTCTTTTCGATGCAACTCACACTAAACACAGTCCTCCACTAGCTCGGCCGCTGGAGGAACAAGACGAGCGCGAATCGCAGAGACTATGGCACGACGTTACCGAGGCTGTAAAGCAAAGAGACCAGGACGCAGCGACCGATGCGAAAGCGAAGGTTGAGGACAGGCAGCGAGATGAGGCTGCCAAGCGCAACAGCGATGGTGTCGATTGGCATCCGAAACTGTTTCGCCGAGTACAAGGTGGTCACGGTGGTCCTGAAGAGGGCGAAGAAGATTTGGAGTGGATCATCAGCGCTAAAGTGTAGGTTGCTCATGACCTGAAGTTAAGCACCTGGACTAACAATGAGCAGTGACGGGAAAGCCCCCCAGGACGTTTCCAAGCAGATACTCCAGATTTATCCGATCCTACCAGGACAGAAGCCAACTTCCCAATTTGACATCCCATCGAGGGGAAACAGCTACCAACATAACGAATCAGTCTCCTCTCAAGAGCCAACGCATCGAAGCTCCTCAATTCCTCAACTTCCTGCTGCTTTGGAACCTGTCACTCCGGAAACCGTGCCTCAGCACCCGATTGCAGAGCAATCCTCACAGCAGACACGACAACCTGTCTCCTTTCAACCCGTACCAACTTCACAGAAATCGAGCCAAGGCTTTGATCAGCTGATCGATATGACCCAGGCCACATCACTGGAGCCCAGCCGTTCGCTTAGTAAGAATACATTTGATCGAGATCCATCGAACCCGTCAGTTGTTCCACTCGAAAAGCCGAAGTCGTACGGCGAGGAGATACCTGAGAGTGTAAGGGAGAAGATCTCAAAAGAACTGCCAGCAAGCAAATTGCTCAACTCGAACCCTGCGCCGGAGCCGAGAAGGGACGACTCTTTGAGAAGGCAGGATAGCGAGACGCAGGAGGTTGACGAGTTTCACGATGCTCAATCGTAGGGGCGATTGTTCGACTGCTGATTCTTGAAGGGCTTGCTAGACACGTGATGAGGCAGTTCACAGCAGCATTTCGAGGCCTACTGCCATGCTTCGAGCATTTTAATATCCAAGAAATTCAACATATGAGGGAACACATTCTACAGCACCATTGTTGTCTTCTAGCATTACGCGTATCTATACTGACGTCTGGAACCTGATCGACTTGTGGATCCAGTGCAACTTGTTTTTGTTCAATCTGTTCTTGGCGCTGGCAGCCTTGCGCCAAGCCTAAAAGGTGTAGCGCAGCTACGTTTTAATCCCGCAAGCTCCTTTCCATCCAAGCACATCCTTCGTCGACCCCTTTGGTGCCTGGCAATCAACATCAGCACAAGGCTGCAACCACGGATTGTAGCCAATACGCACGACTGTCAACGGCGCTTACCCAGCTTGGCTAGCGCCTCATGAATCCTTCTATGCTTGGGATTCGGATATAAAGTCACACCGCCTCACCTAGGTCACTTTGAACAGCATCAAAACGCCCTTCATTCTTCATACTGTCATATTTATCTTTGCGTCTATACAACAATTACCTTAGAAAATACGACAACATGGGCTCCTTCGAATGCTACTGCGCCCTATGCTCCGGGCCACTAGGTATCTACGGCATCAACCTTGGATCTACATGGAAAGCAGCTCTAGCTCGAAGAAGAAAGAGGGTGGAGAATAAGAGGAGGAGGTTGTTGGGTGAGAAGGTTGAGCACGAAGATTCGAGGGAGGCGAAGGAAAGAGAGAAGGAGGAGTTTGAAAAGGCGCTTGAGGAGAGGAAAGCGGAGATTGAGAGACAGCGGGTGGATAAGGATGGGGATAGTCAGATGAGGGATGCGGATGAGAGCGATGAGGATGATGGGGGTGAGTGGGTTGAGGGAGGGGACGAGGAAGAGCAGGTTGAGGGAGACGATGACGGCGTTGACGACGATGAGGAGGATGTTGAAGAGGAGGGAGAGGAGGAAGACTACGATGATGATAACGACCCCTGGAACTCACACGAAGCAGCAGTTGCGGCAATGGAGCTTAACGAACTTGTCCAAGAAACGCAACAGTGGAATATGCATGGCCCTGATTACTCCCACCACGCCGACGACAATGAAGACGAAGATGCCGACAGTTCTGACGGCGATGATGACCGCTGGTCTCAAGCTTCGGTGCTGAGTCTACAGGATGATTTCGATCATATGCAGGACAACAAAGACGAGACCTCGAGCATGTTCAGCTACCACGAGCAACACTCTTACGACCCTGAGAAACTCAAGAAAGAAGATTTTGAGTGGGCGGACAGGGCCCGGGTGCTGGGTATCAATCCAGAGTGGGAGGAGGAGAAGAAGAAAGCGTTCATTAGTGGAAGGGGCAGGTACAATGATTACGTACGGAGCTATCTTTACCTACGCCACCACAGAGATCATGTTTCTGACAGGGATAGTTCGACTTCGACATTAAGAAGCAGGGCAACGATCCGAAAGACCCTGGCGCATGCGAACAACCTGTCTACCATGCGTACGAGCCGAACGAGCCCGGCCAAGAGCAGCGTATCGCAACCTTTCCGTTTCACGAAGAGTGCTACAAGCTTCTCGCTAGACGCCTTGGCTATGACCACAGGAAGTACATTGACAAAGACGTTCTGTACGAAGTCATGAAGCAGAATGTTGTAGAGCTAGCTAAGAACCTCGAGTTCAACTACGGATCCATCGAAGGCGTGGAACAGTTCTGGGAATGCTACGCGGGAGAAGAGTACGCCGTCACGGATCCAGGGCCTCGTGCAGGCATCGAAGAAGTCGTCAAGAGTATGCTGCCTGCTAGTCTCTTTGATCGACCAGAGACAGCGCAGTTGAGTCTAGCGCACAAGGTTCGACACGATCCGCTTGCGGTACTTCCGTATGATGTTCTACATGGCATCGTCTCGCACCTCTCCATCAACGACACGCTTTCGCTTGTCAAGGCGTCATGGCACGTCTTCGATGCGACGCGCCAACCGTTTTTCTGGCGCCACATGATACGGCTTCACATCGCTTCGTTCTTCTATGAACTCGATGGCCTGCTGAAGGACGCAACGTTTCCGGGTACATTCGATTGGCGCGGTCTCTTCCAATGGCTCAACGAGATCACCAAAGGTAAATATGCAATGGACACGCCGTTCAATGGCATTGCCAATCGCCGACGAATCTGGAACGTGTGCAGTCAACTGGCGCCGCTGTATCAAGAGAAACTATACGCAGAATCATACAAAGACCCTGGTGACGAGGAAGCCGCGGCGATCATGTCAAACGCCAAAGCATACCACACAGTAGTCACAGTATTCCCACAGCCACCCGCCTCGGAAACCAAGACAGTGAGCACCCAATTTATCCGCTCATGGTCTGAGATAGCCTATCGTGCATGCGACCTTGAAACATACTGGAACAAAGGCTACAAAGGCGACCTTGTTGGCATCAGCGTTTGCTTCGGTAGTGCAACTCGAGTTTTCGGCAGCACGGAAGGTGTCAAAGGCCTGTCGCTTCATGTTGGCGCGGGTGAATGGATAAGAGAGATTCGACTTCTCCTGCATAATATCGAGGCACATAAAAACAGTTCTGATGAGGAAGAGATTACTGGTCCCGAGGACAAACGGGCCTTGGACAAGTCTGGCATCACTGGCATGGCGCTTTTCTTGACTGATGGCAGGGAAAAGTATCTGAAGGGGAGAGGATCCGATCGCAATCATCGGAGTTTGCAGGTACTGGAAGGCATGTGTATCGTCGGCTTGGCCGGCGAGATCGCGACTGTAAGATCCACATATACCCTCCATCAGCCTCAAAAGTCACTGACATCTTCACAGAACGGCACCATCACCAGCATCTCCCTCCTCCAAGCCTCTCACCCATCCGCACCCATCCCGGCTTCCCCACCATCATACACCCCAGCCCAAACCCTTCTCTGGACAAGCCGCGGAACCCACGTATACTCCTACTCCGGCTTGACAGTCCCCATATGGTCCCACCCCACAAAATCCTTCTACGCCTTCCCTCCCCCTCCCTCATCATCCCTCCCCACCTTCCCACACACGGACATGCTCCCCTACCACACCATAAACTGGGCACAAATCCCCTCTGCCTACGAAAACCTGACACAAATCCGCTTCCTACAAGTCCCCGACGAACACGGGCTTAGTATCCTCGGCATCCACCAAAAAACGACCTCGCGCTTCGGCGGTTCAGAACATAGTGGCACGGGTGGCGCGGTGCCGGGCCAGATTTGGGAGGAGTGGAAGGGTGTGAAAGCGTTTAAGGAATTGGATTTGTGGAACAAGGTAAAGACGTGGGATGAGCGGTTTATGGGCGTGTTTGAAATTGATGGGCCGGGTGGAGAGGTTGTGAGTGAGGTGTGGGTTACGAGGGATCGGAGGACGATTAAGTTGGTTAGTAGTTTGGGGAGGGAGGGGGTGTTTGGTGATGAGGTGGGTGGGACGGCGGTTGATGGTGGGAATGGCGAAGATGGGTGGGATGTCAAAAAAGCTGCCGAGGGAGAATTGATTGTTGGGCTGGGTGTTTCATTTGGAAGGGTTGGAGGATGGAGTCCGGGCGCGAGGAGGTGGAGTCATTGGGGGATGAGTGATGTTGGGGTGATTGTTGTGAGGGTGGAGGACGAGGTGGAGGAGAGTGGAAAACAGCCAAGGATAGGATTTCGGTGATGGAAGTATACTCAGTCGTGGTAGCCGATCCTAAACTCAACTATCTCAGCTCAGCACCTTACCGTGAAATGAGTACGATGAGTCTTCATAAGCTTAGACTTCAAAAGGTGCTTCAGCTGTTGGACGGCTTGAGTGAAGTTCTTCGTGCATAGCCTTTTGTTCGGATGGTCGAAGCTGGCCCAAATTTCGTGAGTGTCCAAGATCGGGAAAGGTTCCCCTTAGAAATGCCCAGTTTCAATAAAATCCTCGGCACCACCGTCAGTAATTGAGACTACGAACAACTATGGTTGTGATTTGTGTGTAGACGTTAAGGCCACTTCGAATTGCGTTACGGTCCTCGGGTTGGGGTGTCGGTACGACTGAGCGGCCCATCACGCGACAACAACAATCATCATCGCGCATCTCGACGACGAGCATCGGAGTTCGGAATAGGAGCAACAATGCAGCAGCTGACGGGAACGGGACGACCCATGTTGACGATGGCGCATGACCCTTTGCCGCTAGCCGTCATTTTGCGGGGTGGGTCTTTCTGCACCGCGGCGCAGCAAGCACGCAAACACGAGTTCGACTCAGACTTCACGCCTTGACCGATCTTTGTCTTTAAGCCTCTCTGCGCCATTTTCGCGGGTAGAGCCTAGCATGTATCTTCCACAGCACACAGCATCATGACAGAACATCGGCTGCCGGTCAAGCAGCTGGTCATTCTCTGTAACGAGTCCTTCCCTGTCAAGTATTGGTGCATATACTAACCTCCCACCAGCAATATGTCGTTTCGCCGAGCCTATCGCCCTCACGTCCGTATGGCCGTATGTGCCCGAGATGCTGGAATCATTTGGCGTTCCTGAGAACGATATCGCGCGTTGGGCGGGTGCTGCGTCTGCTGTTTTCTCGCTCTCCCAAGCTTTCACGGGACTGCTTTGGGGTGCTGCATCGGACAAATTCGGACGAAAACCCATAATACTGCTGGGATTGTTCAACACCATGTGGACGCTGCTGCTGTGGGGTTTCTCGACTAGTCTGCCCATGGCATTGGCTGCACGGGCCCTACAAGGCTTGAGTAACGGGAACGTAGGCATCTTGCGGACCGTTGTAGCGGAGCTGTGCCCATGGAAGGAATTACAGCCACGCGCATTCTCTATTATGCCGTTGGTATACACTGTTGGTGCAATCATTGGCCCAACGTTTGGAGGAGGGTTGTCCAATCCACTTCGCGTGAACCCTCGCAAGCCGCGTGGAACCACATTTCTCGCGAGATTTCCATACATACTACCAAACCTGGCAGCGTCGGTCTTCTTCACGATAGGTATCATCGTGGGCTGGTTGTTTCTCAAGGAGACCCTGGAAAGCAAGAGGCATCACCAAGATCTTGGTCTAAGGACTGGTGCAAAACTCACAGCGTTCGTGCGCAAGACGCTGGGCATATCGAAGAAGAACAAGGAACTTTACGATGAGAACGAACCGCTTCTCGGCCAACGTAAAGTGATCACTGAGGAGGAACTCGACGAGCCTGCCGGCGTCGCTTCTGAGATCATCAAAGAGAATGCACCCAGGATCCGCGATGTGCTGACTTATCAGACCACGCTGAACCTGGTCGTTTACACCCTTCTTGCGCTATACACTCTAGCTTATGATCAAGTATGCTGCCTAATCGTGTCCGATGAGCATCAGCTAACAGACTCCAGCTTCTGCCTGTGTTCATGCATCACCCGCCTCAGGCTCTCGACGACCCCAATGTCAAGCTTCCTTTCAAGTTTGCTGGTGGCTTCGGCATCGATTCACGTCGCATTGGCGCAATTTTTACGTTCTTCGCTGTATCTTCCACCATTTGGCAATTCGTCCTCTTTCCGCCCATCGCTCGCTACCTGGGTGTTTTGCGCTGCTTACGCATCGCATTTCTCATCTTCCCCGTGGTCTACTTTATCACCCCATTCGTCAGCATTATTCCGGATCCATGGACCAAGGAGGTCGCAATGGTGGTATTGCTCATGATCAGAGGTGTTGGCGGCACGTTTGCATTCCCTACATCAACGATTATGCTCACGAATAGCGCAAAAAGTTTGCGCGTTCTTGGTACAGTAAACGGTCTCGCGACCAGTGTGTCAGCTGTCGGACGCGCCGCTGGCCCAGCAGTTGGTGGCGGGCTCTTTTCATGGGGCGTCAAACGCGGCTATGTCATTGTGCCATTTTGGACGTTGTCTGCGATCGCGCTCCTCGGATCGATCCCAACATGGTGGCTCGTCGAGGGCAAGGGCTTTGGAGACGACTCAGACTCGGATGAAGAAAGTGTTGAGTTGCCTCAAACAAATGAGGACGCAGCCAATCTGCGAGGAGGTTATGATGACGAGCATTCTGAGTCTGAATTTGGGGAGCCCGCAAACCTGCTTAGCTATACAAGCACACGGTCTAGTACAGCGATGTTCTCCGATGATGAGTCGAATGATGAAGGGGTAGCAGCGGGAAGCAGACGAGGGTCGACTGCATTGAGCCATGCCTGGAGCCATTCGCAAGGTCGACGAAGAAGCACTATTCGAAGGAGGTCTTCGGTACCGATTGGTATGGGTGTAGGCTTCCGAAGACTGAGCTCGAATCTTGGAAGTACAGGTGTAGGAGCTGGTGGGACAAGCTGGGGTGGGACGTAGAAAGCCAGCGCAGCAAAGTTGTCTTGCACATTATCTCATCAGTCAACGGCAATCCTCCACACTCGGTGGCTTGCATACAGGCAGGCACTACACTTGGGTCTCGCCCAAGCACGACGGCTAATACATAATTGTATATCTTTCACCATACTCTGAACCAGTGATCTCTTCGTATGCTGTAACACCTCTTACATGAGTGGGCATGCTTTTCCCATCACAGATAATCTGTAGCAACCTTTTCAGACCTACCTCAACTTCAGTTTCCAGCAATATAGCGGATCCTGCCATAGCCTCAGCAACAACAAAACTGAGCTCGACAGAAGAAACTTCACGGTGAGCGCTAGTATGTCTGCGTTTCTGCAATGACACGTACCCTTCGAGATCTTCGAAATGATATTGTTAAAGATGAGTCAGTCCACGCACCGGCTGTAATACACACATAGCCAGTCTAGTCACTAATCCAACGTACATCTTCAACCGAGACAAGTAAGTAGTTGCGAATCCGGAACCCTGCCGAGCGCAGTATCCACAATCGATTCATCAGTAACATGCACCAAGCATCTCGTCGCGAGGGAGAGAAGTTGCAAGATTCCAGGATGACAAGACAAGCACACAATAACAATGATGCGAAGACTTTTGGACGGAAGCGTCGTTGAATTTTTAAGTATCGAGCAAACCTAGCGCCTCTCTTGGTATCGTGCATCTGGAAGAATGAAAGTGTAAGGACAGCTTGGACGCGCGTAAAGTGAATTGTTAAACCAGTTCGCACCCTGAAATAAATTCTGGACGGGCCTCGGAAGTGGCACAATGTGTTACAGGAATCCATACATCTCCAACAACTGTCTCTTTGATTGCTATACTCTACCACTCATTGCCCTCGTAGCTCGCTACTTATGTCCCCTTTCCCTTCACCTCCTCGTCTAGCTAGGTACATCCTGCGATGAGGTGCTACACAATTGAGCGAACATCGCTCCGCTATACTTGTATGTACAGCTTTGGATTCCTGCCGCTTCAAGCTCATTGCGGTGCAGGTCTCTGCTAAGCCGCAGTTACGGTACCAGAAGGAATGCCACCAGATGGCACACCAGAAGGCGCACCCGCTCCTAGGCTGCCAGATCCGCCACTCGTACCAGCATTGCTATTGGCCACGCCACCGTCTTGGGTCAGAAGCGCGGCATAGCTTGTGTTATACGCGGCAGTCGTATCAACACCAATTGTGATCCACGAAAATAAGCCACCCTCCGCACCTTCTTCCTCTGTCAGATAAACGTAGTTGAAGACTGGATCTGAGTTGCTGTCTTCCGTCTCAAAGGCAAAAACACGGTCGACCGAATTGAGCGTGATGTCTATCGTGCTGGTATTGTAAGGCAATGTACCTTCAACTTCGGATATGAGATCCTGGTCGAAGAATAGCTGTCCAATATGAGACACGCTACCACCTGAGATAGTGCCGTTCGCAAGAAGTGTGGCGTTCAAATGACCGACGACATGAACATGCGTTGCGCGACCACTGTAGTGACCAGGGAAGACAGATCGAAACGTGGCGATGCCATTCTCGTCCGTTTGCTGGATGCCACGCAATGCCGTCTCGTTCAAGTTGGAAGCATCATCTCCATTGCCATTGCTAGAATCTTGGACGCCAGAGTACACACCGGTAGAATTGCAGTTCCAGACATCCCACCAGAGACTGGGAATCGGCTCACACGTGCTGATATCGATGAATTGGGCGTGCATGTAATTTACTACGCCAGGCTCGTTGTCGACGATGTCTTCACGATTCAGCTCGCCTTTGACCCAGAACGGACCAATCTCGCCCTCGGGAGAGAGGATGCAGGTGTCGTTCGAAAAGAGCGTGGAGGCGTCAGTATCGACGGTGATGCCAACCAGATCAGAATGATGAGAGGTATTGAGAACGGTGTCAGTGTCGCGACGTTGAAGCCCATCAGCTTGATGTTTGTCAGTAAGAGTGCTTCTGCGACGGCAAATGCAGGAAGATATTCGCTTACCTAAAGCTCTCTTTCGTAAGTCATCTAGAAACTTCCGCCTGTGTACTTCTGCTGCTTTCAGCGATCCGCGTTTCTCAAGATGAGCAGCGCAACCGTCCAAGGAGCGACGAGTATTCGCAAGGAAACTGCGCTTGACCGCGTGATTCGCGGAGTGCTCTTCGTGACCTGGATGGGCCAGGACTTGGCCGGCGAAGCTGATCCATGCTAGCTTCGCGAGGAATGAGGAAGCAATCATTTTGAAGACGACGTTTCAGGGAGAAGATATGCGGTGCTTTCGTATTAGAAGTCCCAGGTCCAAGATAAGAAGTGGTTGCAAAATGTTTAACCATCTTGCCTCGCTATGTGTTCAAGTTCTACCTAATAATTTCGGGCCTCAGCGTCATTCTCTACGTAAGCCTGAGCAGCGACTCGCACAAAATTGTTGTTGGCCCATGGTCGGCACGAGTAGACCGAAAACTTGTACGTCACCGCAAAGGGCTTGGTGCGTAATAGGGATCCGCATGGAATGAATCAGCTGAGAAACAAAGACTCAACCATTGGGCTGAGTGTTAGTAGTGAGATTGCAAACAATATCGTTTGTTCCATGTTTCCCAGTAAATGGTAGGTAAACGCGGCCATGCTATGCCAAGCAAGGTATGCCAAGGCAGTCTGCTCCACAAGTTGCGTCGTCTTCCTGCCAAGCTCATGGCTCTCATTAAACTGGTCGTGAGCGAACGCGCGGCGACTGCTGGTAAGACCAACGAGGACATTGTCGCCGAAGGCAATTCGCCCGCAATGTTCCTCCACCGAAGGCGAACGGTCGTCAAGCCTTCCAAGTTTTCCCTTCGCTGAGACGTCAATGACATGTAGAATTGTAATCTCGTCCGATCTACAAAGTATTAATTGTTTACCATGCTTCTCAATGGCCTTCGAAGGAAAAAACATAGCCATTTGAAGGGAGCATGGGTCTCACTTACCAGAGCTTAAGAGTCATGTCTACCAACGTTCCTCCAATAAGGTAGAGCAGACAGACGCTTACGTATGGTAGTGCAAAAACTTCAAGATGCTTGACTCAGCCCTGAAGATCGCGCTTGCTGACGAGGCCCCCTTACCTGTTCCGGGGCAAGCGCGAACCGAGGTCCTAGCGAATGAGCCGCTAGTGGACTTGAGAGCTTTATACCAGATGATGATACATGGAGTACCAACAACCCGCGACGCTACTTATGGTCGTGCAGACTGGAAATTCACACAAAACCAAGATCAACCACCGAATCAACGTTCATGGCAAGATCGCGCCATCATGTCCCTCGCTTGAAGCATTCGTCGAAGACCTGTAGAATGCACCGACGACGACTCACTAAACTTGAGTGTCCATGGGGACTTTTCGAGAAATCAACGTTCCTGTGCATTATTCGTCCCATCATGCAAAGTCGAAGCAGATCCAGGATGTCTGTAGAGATCGGACGACTAATCGTGGAACGCAGATCTTGACAGGCTTCAATAGACCTGCCGAAGACAGTGCTTATAAAGGTAAGCCTTGCGCACAAGACGTATCGTTGATAGGTCAGCGGAGTCTCTTTTTATTTGTTCAGTTCCTTTACGTAGCTCTTCACTCGCCTTGCAGCTATACATCTTTCCTAAAAGGAGAGTTAGACGTGGCTAGCGAGACTCAACGATCAAGTACTGTCAGACGTGACCGGCGATATTTGAAGTTGAACCTTGCACGTAGGTGAGGAGGCCAAGCATGCCTGCGAAGATTGTCGTGAGCGATTGATATCTCAACGGACACATAGCAAGACACCAAAGTGTGAAGCCGATTTGAGCCAGCGACAAGTGGACTTGTCCGTGGCCATAGTTTGGAGTAATCGCGCGGAATTGCATAAAGCCCTGTATGCTGACTGCGAGACAACTAGCGATGATAAGACCCCGATGGCGAAGAACGGCAATGGTGGAACAATGGGTGGATCTTCGACATTTCTGTCATTGCTGGAATTGGTGAGGGCAGGCGATAGAGCTTGTGTATTCGAGGTGATCAAGAGTAGCCAGCAGGCTGATCCAGGTCTGCGCATGGATGAAAAGTCGGCTTGCCAGCTCACGTTCCATTGGCCCAGCATGTTTCTTGACCAACTCGTAGTGAGGATTGCAACAATGAAGCCGTGATTGCGCGGAAGACCGTAGACTTCTTGCAGTATGTATTACTCCCTACTGCAGTGTGGCAAGCCATGTCGTCATCGATATACGAGGAGCCAAGAATTTGGTGTTCGGTATTCTCGTATTGTATCCTTGATGCAGGGAGAGCCACTACAAGGGGGTTAAAGTGTGATCGGAGTCTCAAATCGAAATTTCGAGGCTCATGTAGAGTTTTTGTGTGATGTGAGAGAACATGGCTTCCGTTACAGCACCAAACCGGCAGGTAAGGACCTACAAAGACGTCAAAAGTGGCGATTATCACCGGCTTGTTGATATAGCCGCAGAGAAGTGTGCTTTACCGGAAACTGTTCCTTCGAAGCTTCAGAGGTAGAAGGAAGCAGGGATGGATCGTCTGAACCCAGCTTGATCATGTGTGTGGAGCGACCATAACTTTGGTGTCTCAACAGCCGCCTCTGCCGTCACCTCCACCTCCCCCTCCACCCCAGCCACCAAAGGTTGCCAGCCCAATGGCGTAACAGGCACCTTCGTCATATGCTCCCACACCTCCAGTTGCATAGCCGCCCTCTACTCCTGACGGCGACGGGCGATAATTCTTCCCCATTCTCCAACGATGAAAGTCGATACGTGCAGCAATGACATACAAAATGTACAGAATCAGTGTCAAGATCGCAAATCCAAGAGCCGCATTCAGTACGTCGTCGTTCACATTTCGAAATCCCTGCTTCCCCCGCCCAGAGCTTAACGAGAGCTGGTAGCAAAACCGATCGTCAATTTCTCAAAGATTGATGTGGCACTGGAATCACCACGAAGTCGTCATGATACAGCCGGCGCACATGACGCACGCATAAACCAGCCCTTAGACGAGCGGAACGGCGAGTCTGCGGTACGCCCACATGTTGAAGCTGGACAGGAGGAAAGTGATCGCAGGACGTAAAAAGTACAAAGAGCCAGCGCCGGATTGTGCCCATGTTACGGGCTGTATTGGATTCGAACATGGGACGCCGTGCTGGACTTGGGACATGTAGATGCATGCGAGGATGAGGCAGACGGCGGAGCATGGGATGATGAAGCATTCGAGGGCGAGGGGTGGACTCGGGCTGTACACGATGCGTGGTGCGTTGGTTTGTTTGTGACGGCGCTTCATCGTGGAGCGGTCCGTTTGTTTTCGTGGGGGTTGACACGGAGACGTAGACGCGGCGCGCGCTGATCGTCTTTCGCACTTATGTTCGGTGCTTCGATTGAGCATGTGTTGAGGAATTGGGGTGAGGCTGCACAGCCTTGTTTACAAAAGCGCAAGGCTGAGCGAATACAAGTGGACGGTATGCCGAATTGGGATTGTAGAATTGCAGATCGCCCGCCCTAAGACGTGCTTGGTCCCGCGTTCCTCGGAGCTGTCCACGAGGCGTTTAGAGATTATGACTCTACTATGGTTGAACATCGTCTAAGGTGTCTGGAGACGCTAGAACTGCTAGAAGTTATAGGCCGCTGATAATCAGGTGTGCGACAACGCGGTGATGTGGTTCGATGGATCCCGTTCATGAATCTTGTCAATGAGAATGCTTCCATGTTTGGCACGGTGCGTTACATACTTCTGCAGCTTCTGTCGCAGATCCTACTTCGATGATAATCCGGTATGGTGTCTATGTTCCTAGCATCCATCTCTGGAAGGCTCGATGGCACGGAAAAAGATTGTGTAAGACTCAATCGCCTACTTCATTGTTTAGCTCAGCCGATTTCGAACTCAACGAGAGTAGGTCGTAAGCACTACAGGGCGCCATTTCTCGACGCTGCGGGCGGAATGATAGAAGAGATGAAAAAAGCAAAATTCGGGTGGAAATTACTTGTGCAACCGGCAGAAGCTTTACCTAGCTCAGTTAGCGGCCGATGATCCCCCGAACCCCCATGGCGAAACCCTACCTCTCCATCCCACGATCATCGAAAAACATGGACAACAAATTCAGCTTGAGGATATCATCTCACACAGACTGTACCCCACTCTTTCCGGCTCTGTACTTACATTCATGGATGCGATTGCCTTGATGTTCATGCAGTTCGTTCCGCAGCCCCCACAGCAGAGTAAGCTGTACATGCAAGCCATCAGAGCTCTGCACCAACCACGAGATGCCCCTTCATTTCGGCTGCATCATCGCCCAATAGCAGATCTTGAAGTTAAGCAATTGAGTTGAACGATGCGCTTCCTGCGAGATGTATGCGGGGCAGCCTTGTGTCGGATTTCCTTAAGACGCGCTTGCTCCCGTGCTTGCGCGACCGACTTCAGCCTTGTGCTTTTCTCGTAACTCAGTCGCAACCCAATTGCACCAACAAGAGCCGTGAACATGCCTATCGTGGGCCCTGTTGGGTCCAACTCCACTGCCAACCTCACGACTGTCACGTAAGCAGCCAGAGTCCAAGTGACGGAGAGCGTTGCAACACTTCGTAGCTAATTTTTAAGCTCTCTGATTGCAAGCGGTTGCATCGCCACAGTCAGAGTGCCCGCAGCTGGAGAAGAGTGGTGGCATAGTACGGTGTACGAAACACCGTTCCCCCAAACGACCGGTACCTGGAACGCGCCGCCACTCACAACAATCTATACGCCTTCGCCAGAATGTGTCAGTCGATGGCTGTTGGGGACGAATACGTGTGGCAATTATACACTTTACAGCGTGGACTCAACTAGATCGGCTGTGTTGGATCCTTTGTACAGATCGTGTCAGAAGTATTCGACGAACCTGTACAGTCCGGGTGTATGTCCAAGCGGACATACTATTGCTGAAGCTACTGCCTTTCAGGCAGGTGCATCGACCGGGTCATACACTTTCTGGCAAGGCAGTTGCTGTAGAAGGTGAGTTTTTGAATGATTGCGCTTGTCTCGGCACCCAGAAGCTGATGTGTCACTGAATAGTGGTATGACGATCGGGCCCGAGTATCCAAGCGCCTGCTTTAGCAGATTCTCCACGCCCTTCAGCGCATATGCGCGAGTCACTCCTCCTCCGCTGTATTCGGGCGCTACCCCAACACCTGTGTACGAATATTCTCAATCGGGATCGATCACGTCGGCCATCTCGAGCATCACAGTGGTACCATCGGGTTCTGCAATTGCGGATCCTATTGTTGTCGCTTGGCAGCTTGATGATCTCAAATCTTTCCCTGCAGACTATGCCACTTCGCTTGCACGGAGAGTCAATATAACTCTACTGGCAGCTTCGGCGTCTTCGTCGGCATCAGCCGGTCCCGGGCCGACGTCTGCGCCCGGTCCTGATGGACTCAGTACGGGAGCGAAGGCAGGCATAGGCGTTGGAGTGGCCCTAGGAGCCGTGATCGGTGGCATCGCGGTCGTATTACTTTGCATGCGAAGGCGGCGCAAAGCAGGCACCACCGATGAAAGTCCCCACGTTGTGGAGATGGAAGACCAGGATCGCCATTTCAAAGAGCACAAATGGTTCTTTGGCGGCAAATGGCGTAGCGAAGTGAACTCGGAGCCAACACAGAATGAGCTCGACTCAAAGGCGGTGCATGTAGTTCCAGGGCCTCCAGCTGAATTGGAGGCAAGAGAGCCGCCCACAAGCAATGAAGGGCGAATTGTATAGAAACTGCGATGAAACACATCACTATGCATTGAGCAGCTCCCAAGGGCGTTCAGGATACTGTATCGCTTCCGTTTATGCGTTAAGATCATGGATATCAAAGGTCCACCATGGCGGTGTTTTGACTGCTTCACTGGCCGCTTTGTCCGCATCAATCAATCCAACGAAGAGAACGACACTACGCTCCACAAGGTTACTCCAAACAGTCTGAACTTGAGCATCAATTGGCAACCACCGATCACCATTCGACTTCACTCTCTCCATGACACCACCGCCTGATTCGTATTCCCATCCTGTTAATGCGGCAGTCTCCCGATATGTATACGAGCAACGCCAATGCTTAAATATCTGACAATCATGCTGGCGACGATGGCGGCTGAGCGGTCCTACAGTACGATCGTTCTCTATGAGGGATTGAAGATACTTCATCGTAATACATGATCGTATCAGGTGCTTGTCTACTGCGAGCAGTCTTTGAAAGTCTGCGTCCGGCTGATCATCGTCAAGGATGATCACAGTCTCCACATGTGGTTCTGCCTGTGGACCACCTACAATAATAGCGAATGGTGGATATAGTATGGTGTATGTATCTGGAGTCTTTGAGATCATACGCTTTGTATGGTTCCTTTGGAATCTTCCAGTGCTCAAAAATGACCCCTGCTTGCGTGCTAAGTTGATATTGATTCCCGTTCCGTGCGTCAATCGCTCGGAATCTGCAGGTGGAAGAATCTTGAGCAGTCAACGCCCCACTACGAAGGACAGTAGCTATATGTGCTGTTGTATATTCTCTGGGCTTCGCGTATTCAATTTGTGAGGAAGCCAGGTTTATCGAAGCTGTACCCTTATCAGCCCACGCCTTTGAATACCACTGGCGCAGGAAGGCGCCATGGGACTACACAAATATTCCTTTTTTGCTTGAGGCCTTTCTTTTCTGTCTGGCCTTCGCATCACTATTCTTGTGCAGGTTCTTGGGATACAAGTCTCTCAGTGTAGCTCCCACTCTGTTCGTCAATCTCGCGCTCCACGAGCCTGGGATAAAAAACGATCCCCTCCACGTCCGTTAGAAGCAGCATCGCCAGTTACCGACATGACTCGACCTGACCGGGTGCGAATACGGCTCGAGCTTACTGCCGCAAAAGGGGCGCTTGGAAGACTTCTGCGAATCTCGTCTTCTGCAGCATCCAGATGAGCTTTCTGAAGAACATAACCATGGGTAAGTGGTGTCGGTTCAGCTTGGACTACAAAATGATAGAGTCGTGGGACAACGACAATGTTATCCTCCACATTGGCGCTGGAGAGCGGCGCTGCAGGGTGTATTCCTGCTTTGAGATCGGCAGCTCGAATATCGAAAACATGCCAAGGAAGGCTGGGACAAGGCGAATAGGCAAAGCTTGCGTCGAGCTTCTGCGTGCCGCACTGAATGATTTTCCATTCCTCCTGGAACTGTGTCACCAAGCGCTCCAACGCTTGTCCAACAGTCGAGATAGCGTCGTTGGCCAGCAGACTCTGCACGTTCATGCCGTCGAGTAACTCCTCCACAACGTAAGCGACGCATTCTTTACTGTTGATCTCTTGTTCTTCTGGTAACATGGCAAGAAGGATACTTCGTGCATATTTCTCTTGTTTTGTGTCGACATGGGCTTGAAGGCGGAGACTTTCTCGCAATCCGTTGTCCTCCAGTAGAAGGTAAGTAGGCTGGAATATGGCGTTTTCGATAAGTGTTGCAAAAGCGCCGAGAATCACTGCGACACGCATTTTCTTTGCGATCTCAGAATTGGTTTTGGGAAGGGGAATTCGGTGTTTGAACGTGTCGTTCTCGCGAAGCTTGGTCCAATCGCTCTATAGTTTCGTGAGCTATGCTATTGAGATCTACCACAAAAGGTCTACCTACCCGTAGAATGTCGTCAGGCAAGTCCCGGCCAGCAAAACTGCCGACCAGCTGAATTGCGGACTCCCATAGAGTCTCGATTCGATCAGCCCTGTAGCGATGTTTAAAATGGCGCTGTGCGGCCTGATGGGATGGATTGACTTACTTTTTCGTCAAGTCGAGCTCCTTAATCCGTACAAAGTATTGTAACATTCCACTCAGCCTCTCTTTCGACTGTGTAGCCTCAGCATTCAGGCTCTGGTACCTCTCTGCCTCTTTCTCGAGCGACTTCTCCAAAACAGCTACCCGATTGCGCGATTTCGCAAGATCTTGCACGCGAACATGTGAATCAGACTCCATGCTCCCTAGCCTTGCTTCCAACTGGATCATCTGCGAACTCATTTCCTTCAATCTCTTGGTGAGCTGGGCGCGCTTTTCTTCAAGGTCTTCATTTTGAGTCTTGTTGCCTTCCGCTTCTTTTCGAAGCGCCATCAAGTCCCCATCTTTCGCCTTCACCGCCGTCTTTAGCTCTTCTACCTGGTCTTGTAACGTGCAGTTGTCCTCACTCCAATTTTCGTATTTGTCCAGAAAGGCTGATAATTGCTCCTGCTTGAAAACTTTATAACACCTCTCTTGATCATGTAATTTGGTGTTCAACTCGCATATAATCTCATCCTTGGCTTTGATATCGTTGTCCCGCTGTGGAAGAAGTTTGAAGAGCTCAACAAGTGCTTTGAATCCATTCTCGGAAGTCAATGAAGTCACTGCAGTGTAGAAGTCCTGCGCTTGAACCAGAGTTTGGGGAATTGAGTCGATACCATCAACCCCTAAATCGGTTCTGATATGACCTAATTTTGGTTGTGTGGTCATGGTGAAGTGCGTCTCAGGCTGAATTCGACACGTAATCAAGGACAATGAGGGGGCTACTTATGGCTTCTCCACAAGCCTTGTCTCCATAACTGAGCCATGTCTCTGCCAATGGCCTCCGGCCTGCTGGCCCCGCATGCTGGCAAATGTGCTCTTTCGTCGTTGTCTTTGCCCTCTTTGCTGAGGCACTTCTCAAATTCCTGAGAGGCGCGGTGTCCCTGTGATGGTGTACTGACTGAAATCTTTATTGGCCGTATGAGGTTTTCGAGTCTTGTTCACAGCAATTGTTGCCACGACATAGTGGGCCGCTCACGAATGATGATCCATGGCGGGATGATACTTGATGAAGGCTTTCCGGTGAAGCCATAATGTTGGGGCATTGAGCGCGCCGCAGCCATGCGTTGAACGCAAACATAGGAGGTTGCGTTCGCGCGCGTAATAGCGCTAAAATGTCCTGCGAACAGCTGTGCTGGATGCGAGATCAGTCGCGGCTGCGGTAGCTTTCGTGATAGGACAATTTACACTCGAATGTCTTGGGGCGCATCTACTGTGCATCTGCTAGCGAACGTGGTATACGTTCGTTGGGCAGGGAATCGCGCCTATGCGCGACATGCTGGGAAGGCTGTATGTCGCGCCAAGGCAGTTGTGTTTACTGCGCCTCGGGCCGGATTTTTGTTCCCGTCCAGCAAATCGGTGCTGGTGACGCACCTAGTGACAGCTATCCGGTTAACCGGCGGTTGTCATTACGGGCCGCGATCTGGAGACCACGCATACCACTGTGCAGATAGAATATTTGTGGCTGTCGTCCATGGAGGGCGCGAGTACGATAACGACCAACGCATCGGCGTCCATGACCTCTCGTTAGCGCCATTCCTAAGTACCCCGCAATGTTCAAGACGACTTATGCACAACGTTAACGTCCTCAGCAAATGACCGAAGTAGCGAAGTTTCGACAAAAGACTCGGTCGTCGCACCAACACGGCGATCAGCTGGGTCGACTTGAGGTTGAAGCACGGCGCTTAGCACCCGCTGCAACCTCTCTTTAACCCTTTGCCGCTTCTCCACTTTGCGCCTGGAAGCGCGGCCTTACAGGCGATGTCGTTCTCTGGCCTCTCTCGTTCAACTCCGGTAGACTCGCACAACCGACTAGAAATGGGGGTACGGCACAACTTATACTGGTTGTCTCGTTCTAAGATACACTGAGAGGGTTTCAAAATATTATGCTCATTGCCTCTCATGCACTCTGATCATGAGCACGGAAAGTCCACCATGGCGGCGGCTTGATAATATCACTCTTATTCTCACTCGCCTCTTTCAGTTCCACGAATAACACGAGACCGCGCTCCACAAGGTTACTCCAGACCATTTGAACTTGAGCGTCGACTGACAACCATTGCTCGCCCTTCGACTTCACGTGCTTCGGGAATGACTTCATCTTCAAGTTATCACTGTCTCGCTCGTATTCCCAACCAGGTACTTCGATCGTTTCCCGAAAAATGTACGAGTAATGCCAGTGCATGACTAATCGACGATCGTGCTGGCGTGGACGGCGGCTAAGCGATCCAGCAGTAGTGTCATGCTCAAGGAGAGAAAGAAGAAACCGCATTGTGGCACATGATCGTATCAGACGCTTGTCTACTGCAAGAAGTCTCTGGAAGTCCGCGTCAGGATCGTTGTCGTCAAGTATGAGCACAGTCTCCACCCAAGGTTCTGCCTGTGTACCACCGACGATGATGGCAAAAGCCGGGTATAAAATGAGATACGTGTCATGGTTCGCCAAGCCGTGGTCACTCCTTCGAACTTTTGCAGTACTCAAAAATGAATCCTGCTGGCGTGCTAAATTGTGGATGGTCGTTGTTCCGTGCTTCAGTCGCCGATAATCCGGCTCAGGGAGTAGACTGAGCGGATCAGATTGTGCCGGAGCGTAGTGAAGTATTGCGTGTATAACATCCTCGTCCTTTGAGAAGAAGATAGATTGTTCAGACTCCCGATAAGTGGCGTGAGGCGAGCAACGTACGTCCAATCTATAATGATCTTTATGCGCATGCGCAGTTTGTACCAGTCTAACGTTCCTGAACGACTGTGATGGCTGCGGCAAGGAAGTTGGTGCTTTCAAGAACAGCGCCTCGGGCTTCCGGTACGGCACATCCGATTCGGGGGCAATGAGCTCGGCCACGGGTATGGCTACCAATTCTCCACAACGTGCAAACCATCGTCCATCCCAGCTTCTTATCGGAAAGCCCAGATATACTGTATAATCGTACTTGACAGTGCAGTAAATGATTGCGAAATGGACCGCCCCTCCATGAACTCTCTTGACCTGCAGCTCGATCCGAACGCCGTTATTGGACACGATTGGAGGCATAGCGGATTGTGGATCTTGGAGGACGATGATATCATCGCTATGCGTGAAGTCTGATGGCGAGTCCGCAAAGATGCCATGCATATTGATGGTTTTACCCATAGAGAAATTATTGAGGAATTCTCGCACCGTTCTGGCTCTCGGAAATGGTAGACCCCATGCAAAGAGCGAATGGTCATCTGAGATCCTTAGGATCGCTTCTTGAAGGCGTAAGAAAGCTTTCTTTCCCTCACCATACAACAACGGCATATTCACGTCGAAGATACCCATCAGCGAATAAGCTTTGTCCTCGATACGAGTGGTCTGTCGGTTCGCTGCCCAGGACATTCGCTTGGCGATAGAGACTGTATCAAGCCTACCATCTATGAGGGCTTCGGCTTCGATGCCAGTCACTCGCTGTATGCTTTGCCGAAGCTTTGACTTCGAGCCAAGATACTGCCAGTTGGAGTTGTAGAACAACACATCCGAAGGAGCAACAAGCTCTTGTAACGTCCTGCACAATGTCAGCACATGCCCGATCATGAATTTCAGGCACAAAGCCCACAAGTGATGACGTGCCAGCCTCGTGTGAACCACCGGCTGCCAGCAAGATGGTCTACTGTTTCCGCGTCTGCAATGTAGGCATAACAAAGCTTCGCTTGTCGATACCAGCGAAACATCGAATTGATGGCTTCTGAAAGCTCGGCTGTACTGGTCTTGTCGATACAGCAGCTTCGCTAGCAAGTCAGTAAGTCCAACGACATATGACGGAGGTTCTGTGCTAAGTACGTGTCAACCCAAGCCCATGGCAGTCCATCTTTGAGTGCCTGCTCGCAGCATAGCCGGATTTTTATAAAGCCATCCCGGTCGTGTAAGGTGTTCGGGTTCAGATTCTGCATTTCCTGAAGCGTGCATTCGTCTTGGCCCCAAGTATGGGACAGAATGGCATAATCAGGTATTGCATCTTCGCTGAGGAACTCATGAATCTCCAGTGTGTGTGCATCAATGAGTCGCATGGTGTATGGTGTTAAGGAGGTGGTCGAGTGACGGCACTCCGGACGTGGTAGGGCAAGAGACTGCGAAGTAGGTCAGGCTGACAGAAGGACTTTGGGGGCGCTGCGCCACTTGACCCTCCCCGCAGGACCTGTATTGACATCATGCGTATCTGCTCCGTTGTGGCATTGGACGACAAGCATAGGTTATTCTGCAAATCTCATTGCGCGGATAAAGTGATCAAGAAAGCGGCACGATTTGGTTGGAACGGCCCCGGGGAAGAACAGAGGAAGGAAGATGGGAGGATGAGCGATTTGACGCTAGGTCTCGATTCGGAAACACTAGTCCGCTTTTGCTGCCTTCGCGTCAAAGCACATCGCGGGAGCCTTGACCCATTCATCAAAGCCTCATCTCTGTCTTCGTAAAGATTTATTCTGACCAGCCGTACTCGTCCCAACAAACACAACAAGTACCGCCGCGTATGGAACGGTCATGCCCAGAACATCGCGCCAAGTACCATCCGACAGCAGAATAATGCCAACAGCAACGACAGCAATGAGCACCGACGACGTAACAAGACTCGTTCGAACGTTTGGTCGCAGGGTCATAACCATCATTAGCATAATGAGTACCAGTGCGCCAATGATGGCGCACAAGACTTTGGTTGCGAAGCTTCGATGAGGCGTCATGATGGTGCGGTAAAGGTTATCTTCGCATGCCTCTGGCCGGAAGTTGCTGTTGTCCGGATGCTTCCTCAGTCTAGCGTACAATGTCGGCAATAAAGTCTCATAAAGGGGGTAAAGCTCATGTCCTCGTGGTGGCTTGAACTGCGCCTGACTAATGTACTCGTAGTCTTGAATGGCCTGACCTGGCACACTACATCAATCGTAAATTTCGGTGATCAATTTCGCAGGACCTACAATAGTCGCGCAAGAGACTCCGCAGTTTCTCAAGATCAGCTTGGTCTGGAGCATGTCCTTCGCTTAAACTGGCAAGCTTCGCCTCAAGCTCGACTTCAAAGCCATGTAGGTTGAGATGGTGCAGTCGCGTGAAGGCTAAGACAGCCATCCCGTGCATGTCGTGCGAGGGCGAGTCGTCAGTGTGTACGTGCAAGGCTTCGTATGCGAGAAACTGGTATGTGTTCATGCTGCTTTCGTGAGACGTGAAGCCGTCGATGGTCGCAAATCTCAAGCCGATGCAGCTCATGCATTTAATGGAAACTTGGATGAGTTTATTGTTGAATCTCTTCCGCAAGGGCAAGGATGGTTGTCTGCGCCATGAAGAATTAGGATTGAGAAAGAAGAGTGTTCCTGTTGTCGAGCTATCCATAGGCACTTCAATAATGTTCTTATCCATGCTGGAGTCTCTAGACGCTGGGATGACAGATGATGCTGGATCATAGCGCTCTTCGCATCAAAATCTCAGAAGTCGTGTAATTGTTCAAACAAGTCTCCTGACATGACGCTCGACTTCAGCCGCACTTGGCAGGAAGTTTGTGGATAAGCTGAATGAACGTGCTGCAGTGAAGTTACTCTTAATTGGCCGAGTATATCGATAGGCTTTGATCACGCTCGCTTTGCTATTCTTGCTTTTGGACGGGTACGGTACGTGTGTACTGCAGCACATCTTTAGCTTTGGCGAATTAGCTACTGCGTGATCACGCCCTCGGTCATCAACTCCTCCTCCAGCCCAACCCAGTACCTAATCCAATTGAAGATAGTCTTATGCCACAGTGAACTATTGTCGCGATTTGTGACCCAGTGCCCCTCGTTCGGGAAATGTAAGGATCTTGATGGCACGCCTAGGCTCTGCAGTACATTGAACGTCTGCAAGGGTTCCGAGATCACAACCCGGTAATCCAGATCATTGCCCACCACAAACTCCGTCGTGCTGAAGTTCTTCGCATGGATGAGAGGATCCCACAGCTCATAGTTGGAGCGGTCGTTCCAGATTGTGCCGTTGTTATCGCGCTGGATGAACCAGAGTTCATCGGTGGCGTAGGAGCCGACTTGTGTCACTTTGCCGTCGTGGCAAACGAGTGCCTTGAATTCGCGGCCGAGATCGTGGCCTTGGATCCAGTTGGTCATGTAGCAGCCGAAAGAAGCGCCAGCGGCGATGGCGTGCGTGGTGTCGATGTACGAGATGTTATCGCGGATATGGTTGAAGACCTTCACGAGATCGGTATAAGGTGTGCTTGAATGTCGGTGTACGAAGTTAGTGTATGTCTCACATGCATTTCGCACATTGGGCTTTGCTTACTCCCCCAGTTGTTCTGAATCTTATCCGTGAAAGCTTGGCCATAGCTTGGGGAGCCGGTAAACTGAGTCGAGGTAAGTACGAAACCTTGATCGGCCAAAGACGGAGGTTCCAGCGTACGCTCCAGGCATCACCCTGAGTGGACTGTGGACCACCATGAATGATGAAAGCCAGAGGGTACTTCTTCTTGGGATCGAAGTCGGTCGGGTAGAAGACGAAAGTCTGGATCTTGTCGTCGTCATCGTTCTCGACCCAGAAATCTGATACATCCTGTGGTCCCAGGCTCTTGAGCTCAGGGTCAACCTCGTTGGCAGTGAATAGTATCTTCTTTTCCTGGCCTGGATACTGCTTGTAGAAAACTCGACTGCTCCAGCTTGATGCGGCAGACACAAAAGCAGAACCGTCTGGAAGTACTCCAAAGTCGGCCAACGTGGTGTCGGGTCCAGTGAAGTTGATCGGCTTGAAGTCTGCTGCTGCATCGTGCGGTACAAGCCATAGGCGGACGGATGCGCACAACTCCGACGTCACCCATAGATCAGCATCGTCCGGGCTTCACGCAAGACCAGATGGGGTAGAGTCCCAGTCTTCAGCGATCGATTGGACTTGAGAATTCAGCCCGTCGATCTTTGCGACATAAAGCTTGTAGCGATCTGACTCGTAGTCGATACCGTCTTGTTGGCCGAATGCGAGCATCTTGCTGTCGTGCGACCACGCAGGATAGCCAGAAGCACCCTTGGCAGTCTCAGGCGCGCTAGTTCCCGGGCCATTGACGGGCACAGCCACTTCGGAACCGTCATGAGGGACAATGTAAATGTAGCTGGCCGTGTAGTTCGCCTTTGGTAGTTCTGGAGCCTTGGTGCGGAAAGCAACGGTGCTACCGTCTGGCGATAAGTCGTAGTCGCCAGGATCGCTGGAAGAGCCTTGGACGGGGCTTTCCGGGCGAGCGATTGTGTAGTTCATGCCTGAGAGCAGGTTGTTTACCTGTCCGTTGAAGGTACAGCTGCCATTGTCGCTGCTCAAGGAACCTGCAAAAACGGAATAGCGCTCTTGGGTGATGTAGTAGTTCCAATGCCGGACGAAACTGCTCGAGTAGAGCTGACCTAAGCTCTTCGCCTTGGTGGCGAGCTCGAGATTGTACGCAGTGCCGTTGTTGCCATATGCTAGGGCATTGACCACAAAGTTGATGTCGCCAGACTCAGTCCTCACTGCTTTCAAGCCAGAAAATGGAGCGCTGAGGGATGCAACCAGTTTACTAGAAGACGTTAGAGATGGCCTATGAGATGCGTGAAATGTCCAGAAACCATCTTTGCATGTTTTGGAATCACTCACGGTGAGAATGTGCTAGCACTGAGATCTGCAGTGTAAAGTGTGACGCCACCAGGAATCTGGTCGTTTGTAGAGTTGATGTAAAGAATGCTATCACCTGTGTCGCCAACCCAAACAACTTCGGATACTGCACTTCCGAATGGAGCTTTTGTGGTGTTGCCAGTCTCGGTGTCCAGGAAGTACCAAGTTGTTGCGGCTTTTGCTGTGGTCCAATTGTACTTAGTCTCAGAGAACAATGCTCGATCCTGTCCGATTAGTATCAGGACGAATAGCAATGCATTTACGAACGTACTCCTTTAACACTCAGGATCCCAGTACTTCGTCTCGGTGCTGCGAGCATGCCCTCCGTGGTGATGGCATGCGCGGAGCCGAGCAATAGGCCCGCGGCCAAGATTGCAGACTTCATAGCCATTGCTATTTCTGTCAATCGATGTCCTGGCGCGAGCGACAGAAAATCGCTGAACGTGATGCGCAACAACCTAGCCGGCCATGACGCGGTTTAAATGATCCAGGTACTCGGATTCTGGCTCCGCATCGTCTATGCAGTACTTGGGTAACGACAATCGTTGCCAAGAGAGCATGATTCCAATAAGGCAGGAGCGAACACCAGCCAAGGGCAGCTTGTTGGGGCTTGTCCATCTTTTGATTGAGCCGGGGCTGGCGGACGTTGATTTCAGCGAGGCGGGTCGTGGTTGCTTCCTTGCGATGCTCGACCTGCCATTTGCGGTTTGACATTGCTGTTGGCACTGTGCCGTAGCGAGAGAAAACGCGATGTCAGACACGCGACGAATGGCACTGATGGACAAACGCGCAGTAACTTATGCTTCAAGGCGGCTTCCACCTGCCAAGAAATTCTTAGTGGATTGCCTCATGCTCGGGCAACGGTAGTGGTACTTATGCTGACTATGCTTGTTACGTGATCGATCATTGTTGTCGATGTGATGTTTTCCTCGACCTGGAAACACCCCGACTCTGATTGGACACTTCGATTGAATGATCCGTGAGCACGTGATGTAATCACGTGCAACCTTAGTCTTGCCTACAGAATTTCTCGTATTGACTTGAGGCTGATGAAGAGCATGTTGTAGCAGTGAAAAGCAGGTCGCAATCATTGCCTGCTCTGTTGGGACTCAGTCACGGCATGCAGCTTTTACTTCCACATGTCTGACTTTCTTCAATTGCCCCGGCCTTGGCATAGAGGCTACAGTCCATATTATGCTGCTCCAACTATTCGGATAGTCATGACCGGGTGATGGACGGCTGTCGGTTACACTCCTCAGAACGGATTGTGGCTATGTTGCCTTTTTGGGATGATTTAAAGACATCGGTTTCGCGGAAATGCTGGTGTTCGATGTCTCACGAATAGCTGTAATTTCTGTAATCATGAGACACCAGAGGACTTTTCGATGCCCAAATAGGTAACTGGGTAAGTGCCCACCGGCTCAATGGACAACTTCCGAGCTGGCTCAGGGTCTTCAGCGGCGATTGCGTTTCCATGGGGGACCTGGAGGCGATGAAACGTGGTTGGCGAGCTGTGGGCTTGATCGACGGCGGACCAATATAGCTGCGCTGCTGCGCCACAACCGACACTGCTTAGAGCGTCTCAACACACGAAATGTGAGCGATCTCTGCACTTCTGCGATTGAGCTTTGAATGTAGATGGATGTCGCCCCTATTGTCAAGTATGCATTGCAAGGAAGGCCGCCAGAAGAGCAGCACAAGTGCGAGCGTGACCATGACGATCTCAGAAGCTGTCAAACGTTGCGGGAGTGGTGGACATGCAGAACAACGAGCTGCACGTATTCTCAAATTAGGTCTGCCACGGCTAATCAGCACCGACCGCTGGCCGTCCGCACCATCTCATGTTGGCGACCACGGGTGGATAGATCGCGATTGGCAAAGAATGCTGGTGCCAATGCTCTTGTCAAACCGAGCATTTTCTAGCGCTCGCATATGACGTTGTAGAACGTGGTCGATAGTAGACGGCCTATCGATAGGGATTAAGCCTTGATTCAATGCAGTGAGCACCATCGTCTCGCCTGTGGGAACAATCCTTCGCCGAGTCGAGTCAACGCGACACTGGGCTGCTTATACACGAGATGCAGCTAAAAAGTCGCGCTTGCTGAGAGCTACGCCTGCACCCCGCCACTTCAGGAGTTTCACCCATCACCTTGCGCTTGAGGATCTTCACTACCGTCTTGCGTCTTCACTTCTTACACTCGCTTTAGCACCGCCCTTATGAGCTCCGTCTTCTAGGTTGTAACTGCACATCGCCCCTGCCAGCGCATCCTCGCTCCTGCCTGTGACGCCCTTGTCTCACCTCTGCGCAGGCCATCCTCGCTCGGTGTGATACAATTCTCAGCTGAGAAACCTCCATTCCGCATCACCAGCGCCAGCATCCGATCGTCTCGATTGCGAACGTCGCAATACACGCCGCCACCTTTATTAACCTAGCGCATGCGACCAAAGACCGCGGAAGTCACCCATTCATCGCATCACCATCGTAGAGACGTTTTCACTGCGCGGCAGGCACGACGATATGACGGTGGAGGCTTCGAGGCAATGATGGCACTCAGTACAGCGCGCAATGGCGCCGGCCCTTCGCGAGGCATTCCACGGCTCGAAATCCCGACACACCAACCCTCACAGCGTCCACCGAGGTCGCGCCGGAAACGGGGCACGATGCCCTCACTCTGTGGGCTCCCGATGCTCCTTCTCTTCCTGGCCGTCACCTCCTTCCTTCCGCTCGCAAGCGCCGTCTTCGTCAACTTCGAGAATTGCCTCGAGCGCGTTTTTCTGAGCGATGCGAACCGATCTCCGTACCTTCAATTCACGCCTAAATACGTGTGGGCAGCCTTCAACAATACTGCGCCAAGCCGGTCTCTGAACGTTACAGTCTTTGGCAATGTTTCTGGCCAGGCCTCGTTCGGAACCTACCCCGACCGTAACAATGAGAGCTGGAAAGATCCGAGGTCGACTTTTGGCAAGATTGTAGATGTCGATCCAGGGAACAACAAGTACACGACGCTGTTTTCGAACTACAAGGTGCTCACATATTCGGCCGCAAACCCCCAGCCCCAGCAGTTCTGCAGTACCATTATCAATGGGAGCTGCCCCATTGCTCCTGCCTTCTTCGCCAATGCTAGCGTGCCCGAGGACTTTCCGGCGTTCAGTGTCTCGCACGACTTCGGCAGCACATACGCTTTCTCGACCTGGGCTTCAACGCTACGCATCGTCTCAGGCAACACTGACGCACAAGCACTCGGCTGCGTGTCTGCCAACATCACACCGGACCTGGGCAAGAAGCTCTCCGACACAATCTGCTATCTGCCTGCTGCAGTGCTTGCGCTCGTGGCAATCGCGACCGTCTTCGCAGCTACGTACAGCCCCTGGGGGACTACGAACCTATATCGCTGGACAAGTAACTACGGTCGAGACGAGGACCTCCTCCGTCTAGTCACACCTGGGTTTGGCGATTGCCTGCAGTACATCCAGTTCATTGTCTTGGCGGGCAGTCTGAGTCTGAACTACCCTGGCTTCTTCCAACCAGTCGTCAGCCAGGCCAGCTGGTCGGTGCTGCTCTTCAATCAGAGTTTCGTGAGCCACGGCAATGGATCTCAGAGTTTGGTCGACGGCATCTATTTTGCTAATGGCACCTATGGCTTGACACGCATGGGCCAATATGTTGGCATGACCAGAGAGCGAGACATTTGGGCCTGCATGGCCATCTTTCTGCTGGTGCTCATTGGCATCGTAGTCTTGATAACCCAGCTGGGCTTCCTTGGGCGCTGGATGTTCCGTGTCCTAACCCATACCCAAGGTGGCGACCTCACCGAGAAGAATTGGCCTTTCACCGCGGGGAACATCGTGCGCATCGTGTTCAACTTCTTCATGCTTCCGATCATCTGCCTTTCCTTGTTCCAGCTAGTCGTAGCTCCACGTTCGCCAGGCTCGATTGTGGCAACATCAGTCATCTTGCTCATTGTTGTCGCAGGATCAGCCACCTGGATTTTCTGGTTTATCTTCACGACGCGCCCTCGCGCTCACCTCTTCGATGATCTACCAACTGTTCTTACCTATGGACCACTTTACAACACGTACTCGGATGATGCTGCACCATTCGCTTTCATCCCCGTCCTACTTACCATCATTCGAGGTATTGCTATTGGTGCTATTCAGCCTTCTGGGATTGCGCAAATCATCATGCTCGCAATTTGCGAGGTAATCTTAATCCTAACTCTACACGCGTTCAAGCCTTTCCAGTCGAATACCTCGATGAACGCGTATCACACCTTCTTCTCGGCTGTACGCCTTACTTGCGTCCTGCTGTCTGTGGCATTTGTTCCCTCGCTTGGCGTCTCAGAAGCACCAAAGGGCTGGATTGGCTACGCCATTCTGCTCTTGCACGCGATTGTGTTGGTGTTCGGCTTCTTCCTGAACGCGTTACAAACGATTATTGAAGTTATTGCAAGATTGGGAGGTGCGGGCGCAGATCAAAGAGGAGGTCTCACCACCGTCTTTGGAAAACGTCAATTGTCCAAGCGCAACCACCGACAGCAGCGTAGCAGTCTCAACTCGAACGCGGCAATGCTGACCGACGAGAACAAGAACATTCAACTCATGGACAGTCGATCACGAAGCTTGTCTGGCAGCTCTGCCATCCTTCTGAACGGTCCATACGATCGAGAGAGTCAACGAGCAAGTATGGGCTTTGAGGGCTTCAGTCAGGGCGATGGAGGTACAAGCCCTGGCACACCGGGTACTAGTGCCACGCCATTCAACTTCTTGACTGGCAGCTCTACTCAAAGCTCGCGGAGACCGACAATGGGGACTATGGGGACTGCACTGGATGCTGCTGATCCTTATTACCGACCGCCACGACCTCGAAAGCACACCATGGACTCTATTGGGCCCGGTCAATCTGGCAGACAGCCTTCAGCGACTCTTGATATCGCGGATGCGCCTTACTCAGATAATGTTGATGCAGAAGCAGGCGACATAGGGGAGGGCCCATCTCGAAACTCTGGAACGCCAGCTCCAGCATATCTCCGTACGCACAGGGACGATTCTGATCCAAATCTCGAGCGACGAAATAAGACAGACTATTCTGTGCGAGAGTCTGACTTCTACTACGGCCTCCGTGGACCTGCACTATCTTCACAACCAACCCGAAAGCGAAAGACCGGCCCCGCCGACCCCATGAGCCCCGTCTCTTCCGCTACCGGCTGGTTCAAGAACTTGAACCTGCTGGGTGGCAGGAAGAAGGAGAAGAGCAAGGGTTTTGAGGTCGTTCGTAGCACACGTATGCCTCCGCAAATGATGGCGGTGGACGAAAATGGCGAGTCTCGCGATGACCAACAGCCGGAGCCGTATCGTGACAGTCCAGAGTCGCCACCGCGTGAACGAGCACCACTTGGAGTCGCGCCAGTCAGTGAACGAGCACCGCCTGGAGTCGCACCAGCCAGTGTGCTCAGTGGTGAAAGACGGCGGTCATCATCAAGCTTTTCTGATGTGAGTGATGAGGTGGACTTTGGGCGGACAAACAGGGTCTCCGCTATGCCACCGACATTAGGCCCTCTCGAGACAGGCGGTGGCATTGAGCTGCCGAGTCGAATAGGATCACGAGCGTCGCGTGTCACACAGGCACGAGGTCCACCAAGCAGAGCTCCGACCATTCCACGGAAGAACTCGCGGCGCACAAAGTCTACTGAAGCTGCTATACTTCAGGACCGATTATCGACTGTCATGGATGCGTCTGGGCCCTCGACTCCAGCTTTTCCGACATCTCAACACAATCAGCATCTGCAACCAAAGGCTAGCGGGCTTCCGATTCGTCTGCCCTTTGGCTCCAGTGAGCCATCACCTGAACGCTCTCCTGGGCATTCTGCGGCGTCGAGTATTTATCCC
The DNA here is from genome assembly GCA_010015745.1 of Setomelanomma holmii. Lineage (NCBI taxonomy): Eukaryota > Fungi > Ascomycota > Dothideomycetes > Pleosporales > Phaeosphaeriaceae > Setomelanomma > Setomelanomma holmii. Next base: position 55,726 of record ML978222.1, read on the forward strand.
AACGATGGCATCAGCGACTTCCATGCGCCACCACCGCCAATAGGTCAGCCTGGCGATCGACCATTGAGCACTGGCTATGTGCAGCATCACATGACAAAAGATAGTCTGCAGAGCGACGGCTATGATGCTGGAAGTCATCTCGAAGCGTCGGCCGAGTTCGTCGATCGCAGCCGAAGTGGGAGTACACAACGGAGCGGGCGAACGCAGTATTCGAGATGAGAAATCGTCACTTACTTTTAACATATCTACGGGCATTTGACCCTTTGCAATAATCAGCGTTCTGAGCCCGACTGTCATTTCACTTGCTTGGACGAATTTCTTTGCTGTACAGTGTCAAAAGCAGTCCTTCTGGCGTTTCTTTGGTGGAGGCGATTGGCATCGCGAGGCGTAGTAGGGAGCATACACATCATTTTGTGGCATAGTGGGGGTCGGAATAGCTTGTACGAAACTCGCAGCTGTCTGCATACGTATACTGATAATATCACTACATCAAGAAGCTCAAAACAAAGATGTTCGCATGCAATGAGTAGAGGGAGTTGAAGCTGAATGTGGCGCCGGTGGGTATCGGCCCGCCAATGCTCCACTGCCCGCGACTCTAGCATGTGTCGCGTGCATGGCATTGTGGCTCGTGCTTGTTTGGCCAACGATAAGCCATGGTATCCTACCTCGTGGCGAAGCCTGAGGCACAAGACATTCCTCCAAGCCGACCTCCAGTCGTCAGTAGGCTTGGAGTAGCCTTGTACAGCCTGGATTAGCTTCACTGCTATGCAATCTCTGCCGCCAGTGTTCTCTATTCTTGTGTAACCGCCCGCGCCCGCATCGCGTTACTCGAGACAGACCCTGGAACCACCGCGGGGACCCACCTCTAGTCTCATCACAAGCTCTTACTTCGATAGTGAGTGAAAGAGAGATGCTATGGAGTGGATTCGTTGCTGACAGAAAGCCACAGAGAGCCTGTCTGCACATTAGTAAACGTTCTGCACCGCAGAGCGCAGAGTGGCGGCATGTTGCCGTGAGCGTCCGACCCCATACCTCGAACACATCGCCATCGCCCTCCGGCGGGCATTCGTCTCCACTACGCCTTGCTCCACATCTCTTCTCTTCTTCGACAACGATAACGCTCCGCTGAGCTCTACACACTCGTGCTATGGCCCCGAACAACAGCATTAGCCATGCGAGGCCATATCCACCACGAACCTCGTCGATTGAGAACCAGCTAGATGGAGCTCACCACAGCACACCGGCTGAGGAAGGCACAAGTGACAGCTATCGTGCCCCGCGGTATTCACACGGTGTAGTCGCATCACACTTCCTGGCACAGCAACCCCCCAACGCACAGGGCGGAGAGACGTGGATGGACTTCTTAGCCGACCAGAATGTGAACCGCCCCTCGCGTACCAGTACCATGGCGCCCAACTTCCAGCCTTCACAAGCCCCGTCGTCGTCTCGATACACCCTCCCAAACCGCCCCTCGCGTACCGACTTGTCGTCCTCCCGCAGCTCTGACCGCAAGCGACGCCTGACCACAGCCGATTCGCCCATGAGACGACCGTCAAGCATCAGGATGCACTCGAGCAACCCAGGACAGTCCAACTCAGACCCCATCGTGCTAGACTCGTCGCCAGCCACCGAACGACCGCTGCCACCTCCACCGGTCGAACCACCCACTGACGCTGATACGCCGAGAAGAGCGAGCGAGATCGTACTGCCACCATGGCAGCCAGATGGAGAGGTGACACAGTGCCCGGTATGCAGCAGGACATTCACCTTCTTGTTCAGGAAGCACCATTGCAGGAAGTGCGGAAGGGTCGTCTGCGCGACATGCTCGCCGCACCGCATCACCATACCACGCCAATTTATCGTACATCCACCTTCGGATGGGACGTCAACTATCATCGATCTCACGGGCGATGAGGATAACAACATGTCACCCTTCGGCCCCTTCCGCAATCCAGCGTTGGGTGGGGGTGAGGAGGTGCGTGTCTGTAATCCATGCGTTCCAGATCCCAACTACGGTCCACCACCACAATACCCCTCCGGCGGCCCCCCGGGGCGATATCACACAATCTCCGCAACCACAAGACCATACCTTCCACCAGGTCAGTTGCAACACCCGCGCTCGCATAGAACTTCATCTGGCGTACACGATGCCTCTCGACCCGCAGGCCACGTACAAACACAGCGTCCGTATGACCCTTCAGGCGATAGCAGGAGGGTGAGCTATCACGGCGGTTCCATCTCAGGTGAGCGCTGGTTGCCACCTCTACCGTCTGGTCAATCACAAACGACGTCCATGCGACCACGTGAACGCAGCACATCCACCTCACGGTACACCACACCCAACAACGGACAGCTACCCTTCAACATGGGTCCTGGCTCTCAGTCTGTGGTCAACATGTTCCCTCGCTCGGCCTTTACAGCAGTACCTCCACCCGTACTCCCAAGCCAGCAACCGCCTCGTCCTCGACGCCACATCGCAGAAGAAGATGAATGTCCCATCTGCGGGAACGAACTTCCTCCCAAAGGTTCCAACGACGACGAAGCCGACCGCACACAACACATCGAGGAATGCATCGCGCTGCACTCTGCATCACCAGCTCCCATTCCACTCACACAGCAAACTTCCGCTAGTCTACCCGCACAGCGCACGCGTGGCATGAGCAATGCCGGCGAAGGCGCGAGTAATGCCAATCGCATGAGCCATGCTGCGCGAGGCATGTTCCCGTTCACTGCGACGGAGAAGGATTGCATCGATGCGGAGGGAAATGAGGAAGAGTGCATTATTTGCTTTGAGGAGTATGAGGCGGGGGACAAGATGGCGAGGTTGGTTTGTTGGTGTAAGTTCCATGAAGTAAGTACAAAACACTCTGGTTCGGATGGGGTGAAAGTGCTGACTGTGTATAGAAATGTATCAAGGATTGGTGGGACAAGAAAGGTCGAGGCGCATGTCCGACGCATCAATTACACGAATGAACAGCCTTTCCCTTCATATCGGTTCGTTAGAAGTGGGACGTCGTATGAAAGGAATAGTCGGTCAAAAGATTGAAGCCTTTCTTCGGGGAGCGAAGGTACGAAGATGTGCTTCGCATCTCATCTTCCGTCATCTCGGCACCTTCACTTTAGGACATTGGCGTTTGTGGTATACCCCCTCATTTATTACGAAACATGTGCATTATCAATCATTATCATCGCATAGCCGCAGCCGCAGCCGTGCACGTAGCATATATACCATTTATCCATGCTACCCTGCTACCCTGCTCTACTCAACGCGATGCGGCGAAATATATCAATCAACTACACTCAAACTCAAACGTATCCTCTCCACCTTCCTTCATCGATGCATTCATGTACCTGTCTCTACATCGAACATGACATCACGCCATTCATCCGCGCGATATGTGGGAATGTTATATCGTATCGCTGGCGAGAATGTACGAACGACGGTGCGAAAGTGTTATAGTGTTAGCGCACGTGTTGACCTGCCGGTTGAAATCTTGCTGAAGATTAGTACACTGAAAATCTTGGCGTATCACTAGTGTATGAATCGTGGCGAGCCTTGTGTAAGGTCTGCGGGAAGTGTGGATGGAGTAGGGATATGTGGTGGGAATTGAGGCAACGTGTATCGTGGGTAGTGAAGTCGGGAATGGAGGGTGTTGGTGTGAGATATAGGAAGGAGGGCGAGGAGAGAGGGTGGGTTTGGAGATTGCGTGAAAGGTTGTATGGCATGGAAGATTGGATGGCAATTTCGAATGGGGACAGTGAAGGCTTTGGGGTCAGATTTGGAATTGGTAGGTGCGTGGGAGGTGGATTTGGAGATTCTGAGAGCCTGTTGGGAACATGGACGGTGATACGGCCGGAGGTATATATGAAAGAACTGGTAGTATCGAAGGCACGTAGCGGGATTGAGACGCGGTAGAGTGCGTGTTTAGGGTGAAGTGTCTGTGGTGAGAAAATGTAGGCATCATTACATGACCTGGGACTGGCCGTTGGGTGTTGCTTGTGATATAAACACGAGATGTGTAAGTAGTGTGGTCTGACTCCATTTTCGAAATCATCTTTCTCTCTGTTGTCCTCACTGCGTTGCTTGCACCATTTGGTGCATTCAGCCGACTCCCAGCGTCTCAGCTCTCTGTGCTAGCATCGGCTCGAGCTATAGTTGTATTAGTACAGCTTAAACAGTCAGCGCTGTGTAGTACTCACAGATTCTACAGTAGATCTTCCAGATCGTATGGTGATGCTTCTACCGCCTGCCGCGTGTAACCTGCCAGGCTGAGGTTGGTCCATCGTGCGTTGCTGATCTGTTAGATTGGCAATGTGTATTGTCGGCAGTGATTTCTGTGAGGGGCCTGGGCTCTCGCCTGACCCGGGCTGCACTTTGTCGTTTGGTATCTCGATGGGCTCTTTCGTGAGTGGCGATGAGTCCGAGGTAGAAGGCGGTGTCTCAGCCGGCTGAGCCTGTGGGTCGCTACGTCGGCGGCTCGATCTCGTAGTCCCACTCAGGAGTACCTCATGAATCTCTCTACCTCAATCGGTAGATTCAATGGTGGCTCGGTGACTCCCCCACTGTTCCCGTTTATACAATAATCCGCACGTCCCTGAACGCGTGTATTTACGTGTCAGAACTCTTCCAATAATCGACCCGCAGTCGTACGCGGTCGTTCGTGCGATTGAACGACAAGCATTGTGGACTCAACAATATTGAGCATGTCATGGAAGTAATCAGTACAGCGCACATGGCGATGAAGACGACTCTGTATGAACTAGACATTGTGAGAAAAGCTGTACTGAATAGGGCAGAGTGACGTACCTCTGAGACGGATCGTTTCACAAAAATAAAATGTCGTCCTTCAGAGGACGATTCGACATCGAAGAACTGCGCAAAGTGTAACCCGGTGATATACGTGCTCATCCTCGGCTCCGTTAACTCGTTCAACAACCCAACGCCTCCAAGAGCCCAACATACATATTCCAGAAGTACACAGCCAAAAGACCATACGTCAGACGCTGGAGAGAGTCTACCGTCCTGGATATCAGCCTCTGGCGGCCGGTATTTGGCCATTATCCCCACGTTCGCAGCTATGGCGATCGGTTCCTCGTCCGTCCGCATATCTGCGGAGCCGAAATCTGTGATTTTAAGAGTGACTCGGTGTTGTGCAGTTTCTGAGAAGCATAGGATATTCTTCAGCTTGATGTCGCCATGTCTGATATGAAGCGAGTGGATTGTAGCGATCGCTTCTGTGAGGCCCAGAATCTGTCTTGACATCCACCGCACATCCTCACGTCGCAATTGGCCAGTTGCTTGGTCCCACATAGGAGGTCCAATGTAGTGCCAGTGTTCATAGAGGTCTTCATCTGCCCAGGGAAACATGAAATTGTATGTGTCCCCGTGTTCATATGTTGCCAATAACTTTACGATATGGCTGTGGGTTGCTTTGACTTTGCGCAAAGCGTTCAACTCTTGAAGGTATCTTTTGTCCAGCTCAGCTGCGCGACCTCGTACGATGGGAATCCTCTTTAATGCAAATATTACATTTTGTGGCGGTTGCACGTTAGACGAAGATAACGTCGGGCTTGGGAACATCGATGGCAATTCTTCATTGTCAGGGCCGGTCAATTTGAAGTGTTCAGGATGTATGATAACCTTGCGTACGATGCTGAACAGCAATCTACTAATCTCATATTCCATGAATGGGAGGACTGTAGATTCCTTGAATCGCTGATACGGTATGCGCGCGTCCGTGGAGAGTTCAAAGAACGGAGCAAGGACCTTCCACTGACTTTCAATGAAATCTTCACGCTCATACTGTTGGAAGGGCTCGAAACACCTGAGTGGAAGTGCTTGCTCCGAGGTATTGGTGCGAACGACTTTGCCGAGGGGCAGGTCTTCGTCGCACACTGGTTCACTGATGAACTCTTTGATGTGTTGACCTTTTTCCAACAAAACAAGTATTGTGAATATTTTGAGGCATCGAGCAAGGATTTGATCGGCGAGATTGTTGGAGTCATACCGTTGCTGAGAATGTCTCAATCCAGGCTGTTCGGACCTGAGAATTTCGACGACCCCTTCCTTGGTGACAATGTTCTTGAGAACCTCACAGGGAAGAAAACGGTCCCTCCCGCTTTTAACAAATGCACCTCGGATAAGAGACATCAAATCATCTGCCTTTGCCGGAGTTTCGCTGTGCACAATTGTTCCAGATTCAGGTCTAAGCATAGTGAGGGGGGTTGATCCATCACTTGTGAAAATTGATGTAGTTTTCTGCGGTTTAGTTTTGTATACAACATCTGAGAAAGCGCGTAGTGGTACCAGTCGGGTATGAGTCGGGTATGGAGACACTGGACAGCGATGTCGAGTGAGCTTAGTGATAGTGAGACGATGGAAGATCTGTCACATTGTCAGTACAGAGTTATGAAGTTGATCAACTCAGATGTAGCTCACTCTGTGTCAGTTTCGTCCGACTCATAGAAAGCAAGGAGATCATGCATCGCGGTCATCGGTAAATCGAAATACAGACGAATAGTTCCAGCAAGAAACTTCTCGTCGTGTTCCAAGGTTCTGAAGAACTCGGAGACCGTGGGACTGTCAAGGTCGTTGTCGTCCTGGTAAGAGGACTTGCCACGAGCGCACGTTGTGACACTGCTTTGCCAATGCCCCAGATCTGTCAACACGTCGCATAGGTCTGCTATGGTGTTCATATCTTTCAAAGCCCATCCCGTCTTTTCATGGATTGCAGTCTTGAGTATACGAAAAAGCTCCTTGCACAGTGTAATGATGGACCTCTTGCCTTCCTCGTCGTTGTCCGGGCGAGACTGTAGGCTACTAGAAGATTGACTCGCAGGAATCGTATCAGTGGCCTCTTGCGCGCGGCTTTCGAGGCGGCTTTGCATAAATCCCATGGTACTTTTGGCACGCTCGAAAGTTGTTGGCGGCGGAATAGGATGCCCGGAAATTGTTCAACGCCGGTGCGAAAGTCGTAATGGCAGACTGCAGAACAGAAAAACAGGTAGCGCTCCAGTGCGCACAACTAGAGTCGTCAAGACCACTGCGTATATGACAGGAGTATGAACACTTCGCCCTATGCTTTGACATTTGCTTCATACATGTATAGAGGGGATGTGCGCGCTTACGGACACCGAGTTATTGGAGAAGGTGCGTAGCTTGTCGCAATTGACGCTTGGCAAAAGCGCACATTGACCACGGCTGCAGGCGTATGGCTTTCCGGTGAGCGGGTAATGCGGGTGAGGGGTGAGGAGAGCTATGCGGCTGAACGACATGGTCTGTCGCAACTTCCAAGCAGTCGATAAAGCATCAGTATTGTTGTCGACACTGTGTTCCCTGCGACCATTGACGGTGAGCTGTCACAGACGACGGCTGAGGTGATTGGGCCTCTTGGGTTTTGTTTTGGAGCTATTAGCTTCATATTCAGTACCCTTCCAACTGTAAATAAGACTGGAAAAAACTATTTGGAATGCGCAGAGCACTTCAACAGCATGAAAATCCGCCTCGCAGGTCTTGATTCGAAATATCGGAAATGGGAAATCGCCTGGAAAGCCTTTGACTTCGGACAACACAAGCACGCCATCGATGCGACCCAGAAAGACATCCAAATGCTTGCAACAAACATCAAGAAGGAATTGAAAGAGCATAAAATGACGGATGAAGAAAGAAAGAAATGGAGCAAGGTAAGGGTGCAGCTTGAGAGGGGCCTCTGCGAGATTCCCGCGAGGGTGGAGATAGCAAATGTCCCTAAGAAACCACCATTCAACGACCTTCCAAAAAGAGCGTGGAACAGAATGTACAAAAGCACTCTTCGAGTCGTACCGCAAGAGGACGCCGAGTTCCATCGATCTCTCAGCTACGCTATATGGGACAAGGATATCATCGAGGCATGGCTTACGCGATTGAGCAACAATATTGAAGCGACTCAAAGCATATGCGATGAGGAGCTCAGGGAACGAAGTTGTGAACTGGGATTTCGTGCCCAAGCTTGATGTCGAGTTTCGCTTCTCGGTTGAGCGGCCGGATACGTCTGAGAACTTTCAGCTTCGTGTACCATACCACAAAGACATTCCGGAGACGCATACAGGCGGAGATCACATCCAAACACTCATCCTTGAGCGCATCGCTCCGGAGGCCGGAGCTCCTAAAGGTGATCAGATTCCGTCGGAACCGGAGTATAAGCTACAAAATACTACTATCGCGAGAACGCGCCCGCTCGGAACGCTCTTCAGAATGCAACCAGCGTTATTCCAGCGAGGGTTGGGCAAAAGTTGGAAAATGTGGCGGCTGGATCGCCGCGACATCGTCCGCGGTCTGCTCCACTGGAACATCCTCCTTTGGGGAACAGCGTGGATGGAACAATTGTGTAGTTGCGGCATTCAAGTCGAGAAGGACCCGACAACTCTTGAAATAGTGATGCAGGTGCTTAACACGGACAAGCATTTCGATTGCGAACATAGCAAGTTGTGTCTCCGAAATCTTGGCATTGTGCTAGCCGAGATTGTCCTAGCCACTTCCCTCCAAACAAACCCTGACGATAAAGTCAGAGACCACAAGCAGTGGGTAGGCAATGGTTGGAAAGCTATCAAGCGAGGCGATATATACGACGAGGTTCTCACTAAGACGGGATTAGAGTCCCTCAGGCGTGCTGTCCACTTCTGCTTAGAGGAGGACTTGCCAATGGCGACCGAGGAGTTCAAGGCCGGTTTCGTTTATCGATGCAACGAAAAGATATAGAAGCCGTAAGTACTTGAAGCCCCATAAAGATTATATGATAAGCTGACGTGTAGCTATACTAGAGTGGATGAGTGGTATGAACGCGAATTGAAAGACACTAAGCATGACGCGGCCCGCCTGCGACAAGAACAGAACTCTACATGGCAGCAAGAATGGCCTCAGGCTGCCATGTTTCCCGCCCATCACACTTCGCCGACTGACGAACAAGTAGCTAGTCAGACGCAGGGTGTAGACTCCGTTATGGCTCCTAACAAAGACCAAACCAGGGTAAGCACATACTTTCAAACGCTTGGGCTAGTAACGCATATCCGGCCGTCCTGGACATTGAGGTTGGTTCCCTTGGTTGCAATATTTACAGTCACCTTGACAGTTCTGTTCGTCTTAGCGAGTTGAAGTATGAGCAAAATAGTGTTATACATCTTGTCGCATAGCGGTGCATGCAATCCTGTCATATTCGGCCTGAAACTCATTCTTCCAGCTGAGACTCGGCACTCGCCATGCCTCGCAACATGTTTGTACATTTCAACTACAGCCTCATACCAGTGCAACTACCTCCGTACCGCTTCATAGCAAGGCATTCACCGCTCGCGTGGCAACGTAACCACCGCCCTCATACTAAGGTAATCACCACCCTCATAATAAGGTGACCACCATAGTAAGGGAGGATCGACGTCAGTGGCCAAAATTTTCGCTAAACATCCGTAAAAACGTTTAGAGGATCCGACTGAATTCCAATTTCTTTCCTGATCACCGTCCGTCCTTATCATACGCAATTCCGATATTCTTCGGATGATCAACACTACATGTCCACATTCAGCTTCTGGCGATCACCACGCGAGAACCAGGCCGCCTCTCACATCATGGTACATCAAGGCTGTGATAATCTACACGATCTACAGATTAACGTTTAAGTTCGTTTTGCGCGACTTGATGCCGTTTTAAACCACCGGATCGTGCCTGATATGTTGTCTAACGGTTTGGTATAGATTGTATTACTCATGATACATAGTTTTATGTATTTGTAGTTAACCGACTTGGAACTTCTGTGCATCTCGGTCCATCGTCTTTGCTGAAGTGGATCACGAGGTGGTTCAAAGTGCGACACAATGTCTACGGTTGTTGGTGGACAGCTTCTCATTGTAAGAAGGCATTTGCTCTACCAAGTGCGGCCACTCCAAGCACTGAATGTAAACGGTACATTGCTATTGTGAGCTCATGGTCTCTGTACTGTGAGAATATCATTGTTATGCTGTCATTTGTTATGTACTGAATTCTCCATGTCAGCCCAAACCATCAGGGTGTCTCTCCCCGGCGCCTGACAACCAGGCCCTTCTGCTGCGAGCGCCCATGGCTCAAACTCACTGACCGCTTACATACTGGCGCTCCACCCCACCTTCCTCAAACCCATGGCCCAGACTCATCCCGCATCCACAAGAGACCGCCACGCCAACTCCACCGTTGCCGCTACACCTACCACATGCTCTCGATCACCAGGCACCCCTTGCCCTCCGGCATCTCCTCATGATCGGGCGTCAAGGGGGTCCGGCTGGACATCCGAACCGTGTGTTGGGATGTTTAGCTCGCTCGCCTCGAGCCGGAAGCGAGCTTGTGTCTGCAGCGCCAAAGATGCGTAATCTTGAGCGCAGTGGCACGGGAGCTAGGATCGCTTCAAGGATGCGGTGTGTCACGCCATATGTAGGCTTGAGGGCCGCGCCGAACAGATGGTTGGTGGTTAGCGACCGGTAAAGGCTTTCGCCCTGTTAGATTGGCGGTGAGACATGTGCCGACTGCCGGATCTGGACAGTGAAGAATGGTTGTTGAAGCTGATGGCAACAACATGGCCATTGTGGTTGGAGCGATTGCTGGTACAAGTGGATTCGTTCTTGTTCTCCGTGCTGTGGTTCGTTGCGCTAAGTCGGCCCGTCTGATAGCGCTCACTGGCGCATGATCTTGCTGGTGGGCGTGGGGTCTGCAATTGATGTGTTCTCAAGTATTGCTTGAGTAGGAAGTCGGAGTAATGACACTCGTCCCCGGTATCCGAGACATTGATCGACGAGAGGAAGAGCTGTCATCACCATGGAGGCGGCAGCTAACGTGGGAGACTAGCGGAATCTAAAGCGATTCGCGCAAGGCGATGCTCACGACTCGTTGGTCGGCAGTTGTTTCCGTGTGAGCGAAACATCACTAAAATGATATGGTCTTGGTGCAGTGCTCGCGGCCTTGCACACAGTCAAATTCTGCAAGTGGCGTGAAGGTAATATGCCCAGCTGCAAGTAGCTAGCGGTAGACACATGTAGTACGCGGTTAAAATGGGGTCCTATACCATCAGCTGATCGGACCGCGATCTTTTAGAACTCGGCTTCGTGACCCGGAAGTCTATCGCTTGTCGTCAGGCACGGGCGTCCGTGGTATGAGGTTGAATGGATTTGGTCGCAGATGTGACGATGATGAATCATTAGAAGCGGCCTCGAGCTCGAAATCTGGCCAATAGGATGGATAGCCTGAGGCCAGGCTGCGATATCATGTGGAAGGAAGTTGCCGGCGACAGTACTGGACCGCGTTCCGGGAAGGAGTTGACGTTACACATCAATCCAAGGATAGTACAAGAACCTGCATATGACCGTTTGAGCAGCCACCGGTGGGAATTTCCCGCCTGTAGGGATTTTCCCACATGTCAATGGTCTTACCCGTGTTGTGGTACGATAAGCGAACGCAGCATCCCAGCCTGTGGTGGTATCCGAACTTGAATAAGGCTAGGGGTCCAGATCTGAAAAGCAAACTGGCGCTCATGGTATTGTCGTCAACACGAACTTGACCCGTGCCTGGAAGAATTTTTGATCAGTATTCAGTGCTCTATTTGAAAAAATTTGACTAGTATTCGGTGCTCCATCTGCATTACGCGACATATACCTTGTTCTGAGTCGGTGTTGTCGATCATGGTCGGATGACAATCCGCAGAACGTTCCAAGTGTGAGAACAGATCGACATATGCATGGACCGTTCCCATACGTCCTGTAGTGATTTGGAATCACGTTTGGGTTCTATGCCCGGATTGCGCAATTGATCGTTCCTAGAATGAGGCTCAATGTGCATGTAGCGTCCGGCTTTGGTAAACTCTATCGACCAACCCCTGAAGCTCGCTTATCTGCACACGCAGCCATGATCGCCGAGCTGTACAGTAGGCGTGCGAACCGGAAGCGCTAGATTCCGAAACGCCTCAGTAAGTGATATCAGCGGCAGCTAAGGGTCACTGGGAAACACGAGATGAGAGCGGAGCCGAACCCAGCTGTACATGGTCGCGTCGATGTTGTGTGACTGTGACACGCACTCACCGATAATTTGCTTCCTTTTCGCAGTGCCCACAGGGACCCTTGCACCCGAGCGCCTGTCACCCCAGGCTTTCGGAACTGGTGCCAGTAGCGCATATGCGGGCTGATGTGCTTGTGCATGGAAGGGCGGGTAGTGCTCATGGTTGCAGAGAGACGAGCCGGGGAGAATTTGGGAACGAGCCGGGCCGTATTTCGCAGGCAATATTGATGCTCGGAACGCGGACGGAAGGGTCGGAGCGATTGCCCCAAGACTGATTCACCAGCCAACTTCAGGAAACTGAGACGTCGGGACATCCACGCGCAAAGATTGATGGCCTCGTTGCCCTGCCCAGTAACATTCGCGGATGAGAGGGTCGGATACCTGCACGGCGAGGCTGCACGCGCCGATCTCTCCCAAGCCACCAAAACCAAGCATGTGGGCGGGCGCGATATGACAAACGTTGAGGGATAGATTTACGTACTCAATGAGGAATGACAAGCCAAGAGAAAATTATGAGGCTGGTAGATAGGGATGGCACATCCCATGTACAACTTACGGGACATCCCGTATATATACCGAGTATTACCAGCTAATTCTACATATTCCGTATGGCAAGCACATTGTTACGTCATCCCTTTGGAATACCAGTATTTAGCGGAGATAGGCCTATTAGGGCATATGAGAGGGCAGATAAGGGGGTAGGTAGGCTTAGTCAGTGGCTTGGTAGGTCTGTGCTCATATCCCATACGGTATCCAGATTTGTATGGTATATATACCATATACGGGATATCCATACGAACGGCTTGCATATACGGAATATTGCCATCCCTACGGGTAGATGTGACGAGTTTGAGGGAGGAAGCAAGGGACGAGCCCGAGGCGGAAGTTTTGTTTGTTTTGGGGCTGACTAATGATCGCATTCCAGGGCAGGCACGAAGCACTGCGCGAGGAATGTACTCATCAACTACTTGCTGCAAGGTGTGTTTGAAACCACAGTCTTCTATGTTGCAATGTCAATGACATCGATGGTATCTAGTTCAGGAGCCTTTTCCCCGATGACAAAGCATGTAAGCCTGTAGCGATAGGATTCAGATGCAACATCCACTGCTTGAAAAAGCAAGTATTTACCGGAAGGTGATCAAGGTGTGCGGATCATGCCGCTCCACTACTCTCCATCCACTTCCTCCATTCATCTAACGATTCAGCGCCGAGAGGCATATCTATTGGCATTGCCTCAGAAAAATGCATGGAATATGTCGTTGCGGGGTATTGTTGTTCGCGTGCAGATTCTTCGAAATTGACAGGATTATCCTGACTAAAAGAGATTCTGGAGGGCAAGTTTAGCCCTGGAGCCGACGTCTCGAAAGCTGAGATTCGGCCCGAAGCTCTCGCGTTCAAGGAATTGTGGACGCTGGGACTGGTAATGGGACTCGTTGACTGCGGATTAGTCTCCATGAAGTCTTGAAAGGACGCCCGATCAGATGAGCCCATGGATTGTAATGGATACTGGCTCATTGTTGTGGGAGGCCGTGTTTTTGAGGTGTGAGAGGAGTGCGCCGATGGCTGCGTGACAGCGATGTTGGGGAGCAAGGGGCAAGAGTTGTGCCTCATTTGCGCAACGGGAACCTGGTATGGCGATGTCAAATTTGCGCCGCGCCGCAGTTGTGAAGACCCTGAAGCGTTCGCCAAAGAATGCCAGGCCCAGTCGTCATTGCTTTCGGCACGCAGCTGTATTTGCTGCGAATGAGGCAGTAGGCTGAATTGATCTATGCTGTCTGTGTTGGTCGCTGCTGGCAGATCGTGCTGCATGTAGCCTCCAAGGCTTGAACGCGATGTCGGAGTTGTGACACTGTGTGGCTGACGATCGTCGAAAGCTGGTGTCGCATATCTCGTGGGCGCCGAGCGTATGGTCGTCGATCTCCGTATGCCCTGTATGGTCTCCGCGGATCGGAACTCGTTAATTGCTTCAACGAACGCTGCCGAGTCTGCCTGTCCTGCGGATACTCTTGTTTCGCCTCGGGTAAGGTCATCGTCGCGTTTGAGAAGGAAGGGCATTTCTGGCTCGTGTGCGTCCATGTTCCAGCTGATTGGCGTGAAAGCTTCCGGCACGAAGCCCTGCAGGCCAGGGTCTTCGAGCAATAGCATTCCCGTCGCGTTCATGATAGTGTCTTCACACGCTACATGAAAGCTGCGCGTCGCCTCACTCCAGGCTCCCTGCATCATAGTATCTCTGCTATGTGACTTTCCGGGCCTCGATAATCCCTGCTCCATTTGTGTCACGTCGCGCAGCTCTACGATTGCCAGGCTCATTCTTTCCACCGCTAAGCCTGCCAGCTTGTGAACATGTCCCAACTCTTGAAAGATAACGAACGCCTTTTCGGCTTTCTTACTCCTAGATGATAGTGTTCTCTGCTCAATGGCGTCGAGGAATATCATCATGCAAGAGTTGAACACTTGCTGGCCCATGGTCCAGGAGATGAGTGCGGCTGGGACTTTTTCCTCTAGGAATAGGAATGCATCAACTACTTCTTCGGACGATGCAAGGACCAAAGCACGGCCACGAAGCGGTGAGCCTGCCGTAGAGATTGGTGATGGGTGTGAGGAAATCGCTCGGTTCACCGGCCTGAAATTGAATGCCGAGCTCTTACCGTTGGCTTTCTGGGTCTGAGTTGCATGCTTATCGACCCTCTGGCGGTTAAGGAGGATGAGATATGTGTGTGCTTTGCAATGGTAGACTGTGCCAAGTCAGCGCCTTGATTTGCAAAGGGAGAAAGACCATACCGGCCGCCATGGCGCTCAACGGCCATTCCGGAAGCTCTTTGTCCTTTCGCACCCAAGAGTTGTTGAATTGTAGTGTTTCGGGCATGGTCTCTAGGAGCGCCCGGATCTGATCAGTAAAGTCATCAATCTTTGCGTTCGTCAGCTTTTCGCTGCTCAGAACCTGCCTCGCCAGGATCGTAAAACGATTCACAAACTCGCCGAAACGCAGCATACCAGGGTTGGTAGTCAGTTCTTGTGGTGGAGGACAATCTCCAATACCACTGATACCCAGAGGTCTACCCAAAGTCATGGAGTATTCTTCGTCCATGTGCAACATCCACCACCAAAGAGTTTGACGAACGAAACATTCTCGTTGCGTGGGAGGAGCAGGATCAAGGTACTTTGGATGGCGGTGGAGACCGATGGAGTGCGCAAGTCGAATTGTTGTCCCAAAGAGTGTCCAAGCGTCGAGGAACCGACCGCTGTTCGTAAGATACGGACCGATCATGATCAAAGCCTGGATGCAAAGTAGAGAAGGTCTGTGCATGAAAGATGCTAATCGTAAGGCTTGCATAGCGGCGGCGACTAGTGCTATTAGCAAGTTGGCCATACAATATCCGTAAGACTCACTGTAGACGTTTCCTCTTTTGGCTTCATCGTGCACAGCCATTGCGTCCCATTGGCAGCCAGACTTATCCCACACGGAGTGCTGGCCTCCCAAAGCTATCGCTGCAAACAGGAGAGCTAGCACATCGGGATACATCTCCGCATTTCTTCTTTCATCATCGAGAAAGCGCTCGACCTCGCCTCTGGTAATTTCAAATGGCACATGAGGAAAAGAACAGACATTAACTCGTTTCTCGAAAGCGCTCAAGGCTTCAAGAAGATCCTCCCTCGGCGGGAGACATTCCAGGAGCTCCGGAAAGCATTCTTCAGGTGTGGCACGGAAGATTGTTGGGAACGGGTGAGGTGGAGGATTCCTAGGTGAATACATGTCTGGACCTCGAGGCATTAAATGAGCCAAACTTGCCGGGGAGGGCGTCATATTCACTGCGGCGAACTTGCAATACGTTAGTGCTGGGCATCGTGGACCAAGATGTATTGCTCACATCTATCACTACGCTGGCGAGTCCAGGGGATCCGAAGTAGATGCTATCTTGCCATTCTGAACCTTGGAACCGTCTTTGTTTTGCTGTACGTCTTTTCTGAGAGGAGCTGGGTCGATCCCCAAGCTGTGAGTCCGGAGAAGCGGCAGGGTCCGTGTCTTCATCCTCAATGGAGATCTTGCTTGCACGCAAGCGTTCCTTGAGACGGAGATTCTCAGTGCGAAGCTTGCGCAACTCGTAAGATTGCTGTATTGGTGCGTAATCCCCTCCTTCGGCAATGAAATGGCAATCCTTGGGTTGCCCGCGTGCGCAACAGGCTGAACACGGTTTTGTGCGATCGCACTACGGAGAGCGTCAGCCGCCTGATCTCTGATGTACAGCATTTCTTCCCCTCGATCAATGGGCTTTCGATTGCTACTTGCCTTGACCTTCCGCTCCCGACATTTCGTACAAGAAAGGAGCTGTCGTGGTTGCTGCGGCTGTTGTTTCCTTTTGGTCGCTTCAGATAGAACGGAACTGTGCGCGTCGGTAATGTGCATGGAGCCATGAGGAAAGCTGGACATGATAAGTTTAGGGTGGAGCCGGAGTGATCAAAGGATCGGATTGTTTGTCGACATGGATGTGATGTAAGGGGAGAATGCGATGGCGTCAGGAATTTCGATGATCAAAGATGTGTGGGATTGTGGAGTTTGATGATGTTATACGAGGTAATCTGTCAAATGACGCGCGCCGTTGAGGAAGGAGCGCATCCCTTACTAGAATCAATGCAAGTGAAGCCTTGCCAACGATATGAAGGAGACTCCGTGATCAGGATACTTGGTTCAAAGCCTCACTTTCCTGGCTCGGACATGTAATTGGAGATGGACAGCAACGCTAACATCGAATGATGGTCGATGTCGCTAGACTCACCGAGGTTTCGACTGCCAGATTGGGCGTGTTGCAGTCTGCGTGAGCTAGTTGCGGTCAGGAATCGAGGACGGGGTCGCACAAGAATATCGCCAAGCTTGAGAGAGACATCGGAAGACTACAAATTCCCTGCCTGACACTAAACACAGATCTGCCGCATTTACCACGGGCCAGTCCACTGGGCCACCCGCGTGTGCCAATCAGGAATTATTGCTTTTCTTCCTTCTTTCTAGAACCGACCTTGCGTCGCATAGTCGGCAGCAAGACATTGCATTCTTGTTGGATTAACGCCCGTCGTTAGCGCACCCACAGCTGACAAGTGGCGTGCAGGGGTGCATTTCGAAGGCTGTGTCGATCCACTTTCATCCGACGTCGTTCATTGCCGCTCCAAAAAAAATAACCCTTGCGCCGCTCATCGTTCCTTTTGTTAGATGTCGTTGACGTTGTTAAGCTGACAGATTATTTGGAATCGTGTGCGCGATCGGCAGAGTTTAAACATGGCCGCGCCCGCGTGCCGTGCCGTCACACTGAACGCCACGTACCGCTCTTGCGGAGATATGCATCATCCCGCAACCCTTGCATTGGGTGGGTAGACAGGGTCCACGAGCTGCACTGTTCCCGCATGGGCCACGGTTCACCTACGATTCTTGCTCGGCATCCTGCTACAACAAATTGACGCCAAAATATCGCGGTTCATGCTGAAACATTTTTTTGCAGGTGCAGACACCGCGCAAGTGTATTCGCCACATTGGCAGAGGGTTTGTTGTAGCATAAGACACAGATGGTGTCGACTACCTGACTGTAAGCCCCCCATCAAAGTCATGGAGCTTTGTTATGCCCGTTGCCACATCGAAGTGTACGCAACGTTCTCACGCCCACCGTTGCGGCGGACATGTATGTGAGGTCTAGCGGCATCAACTCGACGTGCTCCTCATACAAGCTCTTCTTCTCGATGCACCAGGCGAATAGGCCTGACGTGTATCCTGCGGAGATGCAAGTTTATCTTCACTATCTCGACTTCCCACTGGTCCCCAGGTCGGGCTTCTGTTGTATCGAAGAACGTTGCCTGAAAACCGTAGTCGACCAGCAATCCTTGTGCACCGTCACCCCACGTGTTTAGCTCATTCCGTGATGCGCTTCTGACCCAGAACCTGAAGACGTCTGGCATCGCAGCTTCTTTGTATTGCCATGCGCGTAGAAGGGCTAGAATGCTCCAGTATCTTGTTGACAATTGCTTCGTTTTGCTGATGATGCGCTCTCTTGGTGAAAGAGTGACGATTGACTCTTGCATCTGCCGCTGGGTAAATGGCAAAGTCCCACGAGCGCCGGGTGCCATAACATCGGCATGATAGCGTTTGCCGGATTGCGCCTCGTACCGAATGGCAGCCTCGATTTGCCAGTGAGCGATCATGTCGCTAAATCGTCTCAGCGGACTTGTGACCTTCACGTAGCCAGGAACTCCTATAATCTTGTGCGGCAGCGGCGCCGAGTGTGCGATGGCTCTGCCCAGTGATTCGATATATCTCATGGCCAAGCCGAAAGGTACATCGGCATGTTTCTCTATGTACGGCAGAATATGCAGGTTCTTAAGTTCTTCCGAAGATACCTTCTGGGCGTGGGGGGTTTCGATGGTACCTCTGTACATAACGGGGATCTTCCGCTCCGTGCACCAAGATGCAGCAGTCGAGCAGGCCAGCAACATCATCTCCTCAACGATGTTCTTTGGACCTATGCCAAAATGAATCAAACTTTTGGGTACAGACTGTGTGACCTCAATGATAGGATCTCCTTGGACTAAGCGAGACCGATCCGTTGATGGCGGATTCCAAGTGATGCCGGGACGGCCGGGGCTTTCGAAAACACGAACGCTGTTCACAAAGGTACCTAGGCGGACACCGCCAGCCTCTCTACGAGCTTGCCATAGGGCGCGAGCAGCTGCGTACATATCCTGAAGGTCTTGCAACTGCTCGGCGGACAGCTTTGGTGGCCTCTTGGTCCCTTCGCTTGGAGCCACCTCGCCACCAACGACCCATCTAGTAATATTTTGGGACGTGTTGTCTCCCAAGATGGAAGAAACATCTGAAGGCGTAATGCTAACGATCTTCCTTATGGTACCGGGTTGTATCTTTGTCTCCAACACATGGCCACTGGCATTGATCCTCGAACTGAAAGTGAGCACTGGACGATTGGGCTGCAGGCTGAAGTAGCCCCGAGTAGCCCACGAAGGTAACATAGGAAAAGAACGCTCTGGGGTATACACTGTCTCAGTCATATGAGCAGCAAGACCGGACAACGTGTGCGTTTTGTCGAAGAATGCAGTTGGGTTCGCAACGTGGACGTGGATCCAGAAATCGGACGAAGACCCATGAATTCGCTCAATTGAGAGTCCATCGTCTATTTCGTTGGCGCCTTCGTCATCGATGCAGAACACGGTCGTCTGTCCCCAGTCGCGCCGTAGAGCCGCCATTGAGTCTCGGAAGTCGGGATTTCTACGAGTCAGCTCGGCTTTCGTGTTTAACAACTCAAGATTCCGCGAGAGGCGAACTGTGGGAAGCATGAGTTGTTCATCGTAGAGAAACCTGTTTTCGAATGGTGTAATTACGCCGATTTCCTGGAGGAAAAGTATGCCAGTAGAATATTGAACTTCGGTGAGGTAGGAGTCATCGTGTCCAAGTGCTTGAATAGTACCCTTCCGATAACAACCAGTTGCCATGATCAAGCTTGCGCATGCAGAGTGCAGACCATCCATGTTTATGAACTGCTGGGTGAGAACCCAGGCCTGCAAGAAATTGATGATCTGCTTGTCAGAATTTGTGAACGGCTCGCCCCAGAAAAATTTGATACCGTTCGCTTGTTCGATCTCCGACAGGCGAGCTTTACTGGGCCCGACTGTGCCGAGGGTGCATTCACGATCTTTGCGACTGACAGCGATCAGTCTACGAGCCTTCTCCAAGAAGTCCATAATGTAGACTGCGCCCTTTGGTGGCGGGCGTGTGCTTTCAGAATCCCTGATAGCAGATGAGGCAAGGTATTCACGATGTTCTCGGATCCACTCATGGACAGTCTCGACAAGCTGAACATCATTCTTGGGTCGAATGGCAAAGACATTCGTCAAGCGATGACTTCGTGCATCGGATCGAAAACGAAACTCATTGTGATTTAGCGATTTTCGCACCGCGAGCAATGCCGCGGGGAAGGGCTTCCAAGCGAAATCGTTCTGGGCCAACAAGGTCTTCGCTATTTGGGTCAAGGTCATCATTCGCGTACGGTTGGGGTCAGCAAGCACCGCATAAGCCGTGTCGAGCACAGGTGCGTTGGCGTGATAAATTCGCTCCGCTTCTATGGTCATGCGCTCCAGAATCCTCAAAACAGGCCCGGCTACATTATTGGGCACTTGAAGATCGTCCTTGGGGTTGGCTTTTCCAGGATCGGTGGGTAGAAACGGTACCAGAGGTGAGAGCAGAGCGGGATCTATGCAGCCAGGAATGGCGAATGCGACTCTGGTCAAATTGGAATGGCACCATCGACCGTTGACGGAAAAGAACTGGCTGTCGCTCTCGATCTGTTGGACGAAAACCGCCAAGACGGGCTCTCGACCAGCCTGTGATAGCTCGACAACATCACCAGGCTTCAGGAAATGGCCAATGGTGATCAGCTCTTCACCATCGTCGTGGTCGACATTGTCCCAGCTTTCTGACTCAACGTCTTCATCCGCTTTAGAACCTGAACTGAGCTTCGACATGCCATTGTGTACATCTTGATTCGCTGGATGATTTCCGAACGCAGAGAGCACTTCCTCAGTCGGGCCGCCGTAATCTTGTTGCCACTGCTGAAGATGCTCGCGAAGTGGCAGCTGCGGTGGGCGTGGAAGGAGTGCTGGGTTGAAAGTTGGTGTCGCATTGGTCGGAGCAAGGGCGATTTGGTAGGGCTAAGAATGGTCAGGTGTCATATTCTCTTTGGTGGATAGTTGGGTACGTACAGTTGCTGTGGCGTGAAGTGCTCGTCGTGGTGGCGAAGAGGCTTTCACCGAGCGAAGTCGGTTTCGTCCAAAGCCTTGACGAAAGAGCGAGGTTTGATTTCGTAGTCGCCATTGACATCGCAAACATATATTGTTTGGAGTCCACAGTAGGGGAAAATTATTCATGTCAGAGAGTATGAAAACACATGAGGTCATCTACGGTTTCTCGATATTTGCCCTAAGAAGTCACGATGCGACAGGAAACGTCCGTGCATGAAGCTAAGAAAGGCGTCGCGAGTTCACGTGGTCTTCACCACAACACCAATAATTGACTGCCTCACGTTTTGCGTGTCTGTTGACGCGGATGCAATACGTGTTTAAGTTAAGCTAACAGATACTCAGTCACAACCAAACAGAGGATTCAGGCTTAGTCCCCTAAGTAGTGATGTCGAAATGGCGGGAACAAGGTTGATTGCGACGAGGATTACATAAGAAACAGAACGCTGCAAGGAATTCCGCCAAAACTTCGGTCGCTTCCTTTCCCTTCCAACCTCACAAGCTCAAGGTACGTAGTTCCGCGTCTCATTTTCGTACCCCGTTTCTATGATGTTATCCAAATCATAGCATGTATTATCCGACTGTCGTTTCTGCGTCAGGCTGCGGAACCATTTTTTCCTGATCGAACTCATGCTCCCGCTCACCTCAATACTCGCTGCGCGAATTGTGACTGACCAGCCACGGCAGCTTCTAATGGCGCCTGCGAAAGCTCCCGCAGGGCACTTTTCCATCCTGTACTTTGCTGCTGCATCCTCGTTCACGAATAAGACAAGCGAACACTTGCCTGCGCCGATTAAAGCGCGCGACCTGTTCGCGAAGCTTGATGAGTGGTATCCCGGTATGAAGGATAAGGTGCTCGTCAGCTGTGCTGTGACGGTGAACCTGGAATACGTTGATCTCGAAGAAGACGATGCCGCAGATTTGGACAGGGAAATCAAGGAGGGCGACGAGGTTGCCATAATTCCGCCAGTCAGCTCAGGTTGAGGGCGACAGGATGGGGAGCGCAGGGACAACGCAGTCTGTGAGATGGACGGTAACCTGCCTGGTATCCGTGTGGCCGTGGTCTAGTTATAATCATGTATAGTCTCGACAGCCATGTCTGGCTTGCTAAATATACTAAAGTGGGTATTTGCATCAGTATGGCTTTTGGTGAGCGTAATGCCTGCCAAATTCGCGTAAAACATCATGCCTTCCACACGACGCGTGAGGTTTTCTTTCTTTCGACACACTGCCATATCCTGCCGCATATCGCCCTTGCTCGCATACCTATTTCTTCTGATCAGTGACTACGCTCCATGCCGTGGATATCATATGTTTCTGAGAGTTGCCTGCACAGTCAATCCAACATCCAAGAGGCATGCAGTACCCGGTGGCTTTACCTTCTACTAATGAGATGTTAAAGACGGTCTTCATCACGGCAGGCTACGTCCCATCAGGGTAGTTGATTCGCTCGTGAATAACAGGGCTTTAGCTGGGGCTTGGCGGGCTTGGCATCGACCGCCCACAAATTCACCGGGCGCCCGACATCGTTGTTGAGCCGAGCGAGCAGTACGGCCATTCACAACTCCGACCGCCGACTGGATCTCGACGACGAGACTCAACTCATCTTGTGAAGATGGCCGATCCAGCTATTGATCCCGCATTGTATTCGACCTCGCAAGCTCCTCGCGGTCAGCCGTACACAGCCGGACCGCAACAGAACGCTGGTCATCCATACTACCTACCCACATCATCACATCAACAACAGCCCTTGACCCAGCCGTCCAGCGGGGTCTTTGACCCGGCACTGGAGCAGACGTCACCGACAGGCCACGAGGGCTCGCATGATGAAGACGACCAGGAGGACGACGAAGATCACAATGGGTACGTCATAGACACTCAAAATGACTTGGAGTCTTCCAGGACCACTTGTCGCATGCTAACTGACCGACGCAGCGCTCATGCAACCCCGGGATCAGCAAAGTCGCCGGGTGACATTAAGCGTCCACGAGCATGCGACTCCTGCCGCGGATTGAAGGTAGACAACTCTACGCGTCATTCAAGAACTGCATTGACAAAGCCCAGGTGCGCTGTGACCAAGAGCGCCCTGATGTTTCCTGCAAACGATGCGCAAAGGCCGGGCGCCCGTGTATCACGACACCTCCGACACGAAAGCGACAGAAGAAAGCCGACGGCCGCGTCGCCGAGCTCGAGCGCAAGATCGATGCCCTCACGGCAACACTGCACGCGCAAAAGACTGGCGCACCTGAGATAAGGCATCATGGCGGCATACCACGACACGAAGGAAGTGGCGATGCACTCTCCATGCACGAGGGCTCCTATCGGATGGGGACTTTAAGCCATGAGTGGGGTCCGCCCGCCCAGAACCGTTTTCCGGACATCCCTCCTGGCTATGGCCCAGCGCAGACCTTCCAGCAAGGCCCAGATGCTAAGAAGAGGAAGCTAGATGCCAGCAGCCATGCGGTAAGCATTTGGAGCCTCACTCCTATTCCGACTGACCATCTTAGACAATACCTGAGGATATGGACGCTATCCACCGAGATCTGGCTGAGCACCCAGAGATGAAGCGCACCGAAAAGAGCCGCATCCATGCCGATCATTCACACATCAATCCGCTGATCGACAAACTTATGACTCCAGAAATTGCGGAGCGTGTGTTCTTTCGCTATGTCAACGAGATTTGCCCACATTTCCCAGGGGTACCTTTCCCAGCAGGAACCACCGCACAAGAAGTCCGCGAGAAGAAGCCCCTGCTCTTTCTCTCACTTCTTGCTGGATCATCCCATGGGAGCGCCGAACAGCTCGTATCGCAAGAGGTGCAACGCGAGTTGACAAAGCTACTCAAAGACCAGCTCGCGGATATCATCTGGCGCAATGGCGAGAAGTCCCTCGAGATTGTGCAGGCCCTGCAAGTTGCTGTGCTGTGGTATCGCCCACCACTCCATTTCGAACAGCACAACTTCTACATGATGGTCAATTGCGCAGCTGTGATGGCGCTCGATCTGGGCCTCGGCAGAAAAGCCACACCCAATGTCATGAAGCTGTCGATCGGCCCATTTCGACGATACCATCCGAATTCGAGCAGCATAGAGGCGCGGCGTACTTTTCTCGTCTGCTACTACCTCTGCATGAGTATCACGATGGTACTACGGAGACCGATCTTGCTGCGATGGACCAAGTACATGGAAGAAAGCGTCAAGATATTGGAGACCTCGCCCGACGCGTTCGCATCGGACAAACTCCTCTGCCAGCACGTGAAGATGGCGCATGTTGGCGAGAACATCTCTGTCCAATTCTGCATGGACGATCCCTCCGTCGAAGTCTCGATATCTGAGCCTAAGGTCATCTATGCGCTCAAGATATTTGAGAACGATCTGCAACAGCTACGCGACGAGAATGCCAAGATGGGGGAAGTGGATCCAACGCTGCGTCTAGCAGAGCATGTCACGAACCTTTACCTTCATGAAATTGCTCTGCACCAGAACCAAGGAGCGGCAGACCTACACCCTCCTTTCCTGGACGACAGTATATCGTCGGGCGTCAAGAAGGATCTACCCATCGGCCCAGCACACATCGGCGCGCTGGGAGAGTGTCTAGCCGCTACGCACGGCATCCTGGATACCATCTTGAGCATACATCTAGACATACTGCTGACGCTGCCGGTCATCTTCTGCGTTCGAGCGATCTATGCCATCGTATGCCTTATGAAGATGTGGGTGTCGGTGACCAGCTCTGGAGAGGTCAGCAGTATCATCAAGAAGGAAGATCTCCAGATCGAGTCATACACCGAGCAATTGGTCACTATGTTCAACGCCATCGTCTCTCGGGATGCTCAGTCTCCACACGGCAAGTTTTACTTTGTTGCTAAGCGGCTGCAAGAGCGCTTTGCGCAGATCAAAGAAGGCACTTCAAAGGCAGATGGCGAGCCTGAGTACGAATCGCGTCAGCAACGAAATGATACACCAAGCCACCGTTCTCGCCAATCATCGGCGAACCAGACACCTCTACATCTCTTGTCTGAGGTCGCTATGGGAAGCAGCAACACTGCGACCTCGCAGCCACAACAGGCGCAGGCCCGCTCTCAGCAACAAGCTCAGGCAGCCTTGCAAGCTGCACACCATGTTCAGCAACCGATGCAGCAGGCCTGGTATCCCGGAATGGCAGCGCAGCAGCCACTAGACATGGCTGGTCTCCCTCAAGCTAATTTCGACATTAATTTCGACTTCACGCAGTTTGACCTGGGCACTGGTTCCGATGCGGATCTCTCAGCGCTATTCATCCCAGATGCTGTCATGTGGAGCTATCCACCAGTCACAGATCCGAATCTGCAGAGCTATAATGGGTTCTAAGGTTGCGCAAACCACCCTGAGTGTAGCTTGGCCTTGCTCGAACGGATCCTGTGCTCCTCTCAATGGCGCGCATGCCGGCATGGACTTTATTGCGCGCAAGTACTTCATCACGAATTATGACCGTAGAGATCTAGAAGAACAAGACGGGCCTCATTGAGACTCGACGACAAGGATGTCAATTTACAGGGATGAGTCAAGACTTTTGTCTTCAATTGTACTACCTACTGTACCATTAAGCTCGACCGATATTATGCGATAGTTAATACATTCGTTGTACGAACTTGACCTACACGCAGAAGATCAGATCAAATATATGCTCGGTTATTGTGAAACGGCACTACTTCCAATGACGGTATGGCACACATTCGACACTTCGAGTAGTCGTCTTAACTCGTAAAAGCCATTCAAGATTAAGCGACCTTGCAATACAACTTCGACATTATTCTCTTTTTATCCTACACGCCCTCAATTTGGACCCACGGTCATACCACCGTTTACCCTCAGAATCTGCCCGTTAACCCAACTCCCACCTTCTCCACTCAAGTACGCAATCGCCCTGGCAATTTCCTCCGGCTTGCCAATCCTCTTGAAGGGATTCGAACTTGCAATCATATCCACGAGCTTCTGATCCTTGCCTTGGAAGAACAGCTCCGTCGCTGTCGGACCCGGCGACACAGCATTGACGTTGATGCCCTTGGTGCCGAGATCCTTGGCGAGCACACGTGTCATTTGCTCGATTGCGCCCTTGGAGCTGGTGTACAGGAGGTAGTTTGGCGTGATAGTCGACACGGCACAAAGGGAGGTGGAGAGCAGGACGATGTGGCTGCCAGATTTGAGGTGCGGGAGTGCTTTCTGGACGAGGAAGTAGGGACCCTTGACGTTCAAATCATACGTCTTCTGAAAGTCCTCCTCACTTGTCTGCTCGACCGTGCGCATGATGGATATCCCGGCATTCGGGATCACGATGTCAAGCCCGCCGCCCCATTTCACGGCTTCTTCAACGAGGCACTCGATTTCTTTGACGGATGCGGCATTGGCTTTGATGGCGATGGCTTTGTCGGAGCCGATTTGCTTGACGAGGGCGTCGGCGGGAGCGAGGTCGGAGGAGTAGTTGATGACTACTTTTGCACCTAGGCTGGCGAGTTGGAGGGCGGTGGCGGCGCCGATGCCTTTGGAGGCGCCGGTGATGAGAGCGACTTTGCCGGCAAGGGGTTGGGTGGACGCCATTGTTGAATTTAGGGCGTTTTTTTAGGGTGTTGGAGGGAGAGAGGCGATGTTAGGAGGACTTTATTTGAAGCGACAAGAGCGATGTAGGCAGGAAAGGGCTGATATGAAATCGAGGTCAAAGCAGGTATGAGTATTTATACAAAGGTTCTCACAGGTAGGGCCTAGCTATCGCCCTCTTACCTCCGCGCAGCAGCTGTTCAATTCGTATATCGAATACGCGTGTTTGGGACCCAATATGGTGTTTGGGCGCCTGTACATCGTTCAGTCCATTAACCCCGGAGAGACGGTACCGGGCTCGGCCCTCGCTGAATGCGACTTGCCCAGGTTACCTGAGCTCAAGGGGTCTCGATCGTGGGTGTCCGTTTGCAAGCCACGCTGCTCTGGTGGCCATCGTATGACGCCAGGTGCGATTGGCGTTGATGTAAGGCGTGCAAGGCTAGTGGGCTCGAGCGTATCTCCGCTTGGCGCCACTTAAGCCCGATTTAGTTGCGGAAATGCTTCCGCTTCTTGAGACTGGAGAGCGCGCACCTCCTTTCTCGTCTACGACACTAGTCCCTCCGTCTGTTTTATCTGGTCCCGTATCGCTACAGCGACCTGATTCAGTGCGAGATATCGCATACAACAACTGACGCCGAGTATGTCTGCTTGTCATATCGATGGGGCGATGACAATCATCCGGTGGTCTCATTTCGCTTGGACATCTTTTTTTGGGACTGCGAATCAGTTTCTGGAATGAACTCGGTGTATTTCGTGGCAAGAGCCTCATTCCTTTTACGCAACCTCTCCGGCGTAAGCAGTGTACCATCGTCCAGGATTGTGTGTTTTCGCTCCTAGCTATTTGCAAAGACGATGAACGGCCACCTGTCGACTACGACATGTCCGCAATGGAGCTAGCATTCCATATTTTGAGACCAGATAGGCACTGGAGTTGCTTTTGTCCCTCAATCACGGTGGCACAGGCTCTCTCCTCATTGACGTGGGCCGAACCATTGAAAAAGGGCTTACAGCTTAATGTCAAACTATGTGGCTTTAGCTTGGAATGAACGGATGGTCCGGCAACAGGCCAATTCCACATAAGTACTCGCCACAGTCTGGGAGCTGGGAGTACGTGAGTGCCATCTCTGTACGACCAAGTACCGGCATAAGTTGTGTAGATCACTGGCTCGGGCATCTATCGCAAAAACTTTCGGCCAACGTCGGACTGAGGAAGTACATGTCATTTGGAAACAAGAAGCGCGACTTGGTTCCTTTCTTGGCGGCCGTGGACGATTGCACGAGACGACTATCCTGGGTGCCAAACCTGGGCTCGCGAAAATCGTACAGCATCACTTCCGAGTGGAGCGCCAAGGTCGAAGATCTGGCTAAGAACACATGCATCATACGAATGCCTTTAGGAGCACTGTCACCTATGTCCATGAATTCTAATATCGATTGGCATGGACGCTCGAAGAAAGATGACGAAAGTCCTACTGCATCTGTTGAAGTCACGGTTTTCGAGCCATGACCTGTAGCTTGTCTCATGCCTCCAGTAAGGAGACATGAAGCAGACCTTCTCCTGATATTTGCTTCGATTCGACCAGCTGCGTCTTCGAGTCCTGCCAAGGTCGGGCAATCGGCGATTTGGAGTCAAAACACGGCTGAACTCGGAGAAGGTCATGTCTACATAAGCAAGCGAGTCATCGACCTGACAGGTAACGAGCCTGAACCTGCGTCGTAAGACTCATCTTATCCGGGGATCTCAGTCCAATCGCATTTTGCAACGTTTTTCATAAGGTCGTAACTGCGACGCACCGTCCGCGACCAACCATTTACCACCGTTATGGCGCATCTACCAACGCTACTCTTCATTCCCGGTGCGTGGCACAAGCCTACATGCTACAGCAAGATTATCGGTATTCTAGAACAGCGTCTTCATACAAGATGTATATCAATCACATTGCCTTCCACAGCAGGAGATCGGAATGCTACTTTTAAAGATGACCTCGACGTTGCTCGCGCGGCACTGGCTAGCGAGACACAAGCAGGACGCAACGTCGTAGTAATCGCGCACTCGTACGGAGGTATGGTTGGATGTAGTGCGATCAGGGGTTTCGCACGACCACATGGCAACATCGGAGACGCCACGGCTGGATCAGCGTCTTCAAATCTCGATGAGCCTGCAAATCGAACTCAAAACCCACCTAAAGGATACGTCGTAGGCTTAATCCTCATAGCATCCGGCTTCACTCTCACAGGCTTCTCCTTCATGGATCCCTTCTTCGGCATCCCACCTCCAACATGGCGCGTCAACAAAGAATCCGGCTTCGCCGAACTCGTAAAGCCGCCCGGCGAGCTGTTCTATCACGACGTCCCAGCTGATGAAGCAAACGAAGCAATATCCCAGCTCACCCCACAGAGCCTCAAAGCGCTTTTCGAAGGTGGCGAGTACTCTTACGCTGGGTGGACGGATGTGCCGTGCTGGTACATTGGGACGACGCAGGATCGGGGGTTGCCGGTGGTGGTGCAGAGGGTGAATGTGGGTATGGCGAGGGAGATGGGGGGGTGTGTTGAGCATAGAGAGGTGGGGAGTGGGCATTCGCCGTTTCTGAGTATGCCGGATAAGGTTATGGGGATTGTGGTGGAGGCTGTTGAGACATTCACTGGCCTACCTGTGGACGGAAGCAGGCATGAAGTAGGGGAGGATGAGAAGGTAGGGGTGCCAGCGGCTGGACTATGGTCGCCTTCGACATGGCTCAGATTTGGACTGCCACTGACGTTTGGTCATGCACTCGGGAGATATATCTTGATTTTTGGGTGGCTGAGAGGATTATTTGCGACACGCTCGGCGTATGGTGGTGGAGTGCGAGTATGATACCAGCTCGACTTGTGAAGCACCAGATCTCATGTTGCGGGTTTCATATGTGGCGCGATCTTGGTGAAGCTGAGGCAAGGCAATGAAAATGGTTTCACGCTGTGCATTTCGTAGTTTACGGAAGTTCGCTATAAGAGCTTGACGAATGTAGCATATTTGACGAGGGATAAGTTATGCTAGAGTTTGCACGTGTCAGCATGAAGATCTGAAGTTTGCTGAGCCGCGAAAGGCGCTTCGCTGCGATGTGGCGTGTTTGTTAGATGTATCGTGGTGCGATATTAACGAGTACACGATGATTAGGTAAACATAATTCAACCTCAGGCTCGTTGTTTGAAGCTTTACGATGTGGGTGCAGCTAAAGTCCGCCTAGACGACGCGTTTTCGCCACGTCCAATCACAGCCGTGGGCGCGTCAGCTGTGCCTCGGTCCCTAAACTCTTTGCATCTTCACCATTGCTTCTCCCATCTCAGGCCGATCACTCGGCCAATGAATTCTGCGATCAGTGAAGCATTTGCCAAGGACTCCGAAGCATTTGAATAAAGTCAATGTAGTCCTTGACGTCAATTGTTGTGCAGAAGCACTCATACACACACCATGACCGCTTCAACACGTGCCCAACCTACTCTCAAGCCGACCATGGCGCTCAAGCTGAATCATACAACCATCAAACTATCTGCCGGAACCATTGCGCACATCTGGCGACCGTCTTTAACACCATACCGAGCTGTCATCGTGCTGCAGCACGGGTATGCAGAGTATGCTGAGCGCTACATTACATCGCATCATCAGATCGTCGTTCATCTTGTCAATGCCGGATATGCAGTCTATGCGATGGATTTCTGGGGCCATGGCGGGTCTCCCGGAACGCGTGGTATCGTGTATATTGGCAAAGCTGTCAAAGATCACCAAGAGCTGCGTCAGGTTGCAAGGAAGGAGAATCCTGGGCTTCCGATCATCCTCTATGGCCACTCCCTGGGCGGCTTGACTATAGCTAGAAGCACAGTAGCAGACCCAGATGATGTCAATGGAGTGACCATGACTGGTCCAGCACTTGCTGATGCGCTCCCCTTTGGCGGTCGAGGTGCGGTAGGCGTCGCTGCTACTCTGATGTCAAAGAGGTCAATACCGCGGAAAGCAGACGTCGAGGGTCTTACGAGAGACAAAAGCGAGATACAGAAGTACTGGGATGATCCGCTCTTTCACAAGGAGCCGATCTCGTTCCTGCTTGCTGCGACTGCATTGGACTTGGCACAAACTGTGTGGACGGGCATGAATGATTGGACAGTTCCGACGCTACTCCTGCATGGCAATGCGGACACATATTGCGACTGGAAAGCGAGCAAGAAGTTTGTGGACGGAATTACATCGAAGGACAAAACGTTTGGGGTTTATGAGGAGGGCAGGCACGAGCTGCTGCATGGTCTCGAGGGTGATGCTGTGCTAAAGCGCATGATGGAGTGGATCGCAAGCCACAACTGATGGTCGCGTCACACTGGCATGCTAAGCAGATCCGGTACTGATGCAGCCTCGTTGGAGCCTCGCAAGTGCTGCTCGAGTCGATAGGCTCACCTATAGCAGCGGGATGCATGAGCTAGGAGTCTCACTGGTCAAGAGTCGTTGATCGAACATTTGAGAACCCGAAACGAGGGCTGCGAGGCGCACCAGAGACGAGTGTCTTGAGGTTTTATGCAAACATCGAGGCTGTGCAGATCGAGTGCTCTCATTCGTGGTTTGCAGCGATGCGCACGTTTTCGTGCATGGTGGCGCGGGCGCAGTCAGTTTTAGGCAACATGAAGGCTGAACCGATTGACAACACAACACACAGTAGAGTGTGATTTAAGGCCTAGGTCAGCGCAGGTTGCTTGATATTTTCGCCATTCCGACTTCCGGATAGCATCTCTTACAGTCTTCGAAGCTGCTTCGCCATGCCTGATCCATCGCCTGAGCACAGTGATACTGAGTCGGTCTACTCCAGTCCATCGAAGGGACCTAACGTAATGACCGATTCACAAGAAACCATTCATGCCAATTGTATGTAGCACCGCGTAAGGTTGCAGGCTCTGCTAAACTTACAGCTTCTGCGTGGGGTGCAAAGACCGAGGACGAAGTGGGTACCGGTCTCTATGCAGGGTATCTGCAGGTGCCCGATGCTACCACCAAAGTTTCTCGCGATCCTTCGCCGACACCTTCATGCCCTTTGATTACTTCTCAAGGTTACCTAGATGGTTTGTCGTGTGTGCAGCCAGGATGTGGTATAATGTTCACGGGTGAATACCGGCGGGGGGATCTACAGCGGCATATGCAATACAAGCATGGACCAGCAGGAAGACTGTATCTTTGTGAAGTTTGTAGTAAAACGTTCGAAAGGCCAAATGCGAGGCAAAAACACTACCATCGAAGACATTGGGTCTCAACAAGGCCGCAGCGACCCCGCTCAAGCCGTAAAGAATCGCGAGTCTCCGTTGACTTTCCAGGCAACCAACAATCTGTCGGGCCTGGCAGCATCAACGCGTTCTTATCCACGTTCTTATCCACGCGTGGGAACGTTGTCAAAGCTGATGTTTTACCAAAGCCTCTGGAAGTACTAGCGTTCGACAGCACAAAGGCGGACGATGAAGTGCTAGATCCTCGGCCGACTCTTGAGTCAAATAGTGTCTCGATATTCGAGTCATGATCATCGGACTCGAGCTACCGCAGTGGCGTGGGTACCGATACGGCATTAGTATGCTCCATGAGCTCTTTCGGAGGCTCGTTCGGCTTACGTCCCAAATGTCTGCAAGACTTCATCGCCTTCTTCGGCGACACGCTAATTGAAAGCACCAGCGCTCGGCGATGGGCTCGTCATGTGTTGGCGAAGTGCTCTGCTGATGAAGTCGAGCTGCGGATTGTTGCGTTACTCAAAGAATATACCCTCGATCTAGAAAGGACAGCGAATGTTGGACGTTCGAGCGCAAGACTGAACACTGATGAAGAGCGTCAGCAGGCCGCACTACTGGCAGAGGCCACCAGGTTGATTCGCCGATATCGGTCAAAAGTTGCTCGTTACTTCAGCGACAATGCACCCTCTGTAGCGCCTAGGATCGACTCATTGTCTGGACGTCTTCAGGACCTAGGGAAGCAGCTCTCACTCGAAGAGAGATGAAGCAATACAGATGGAGGATGAGTTCGACGAAGAAGATGCCTATATCGATCTTGAGTCGGTCCACAATAATCTGGTGACAGGTGAAGCTTTCCGCAAACTGGCGGCCGCTCTACCACGCGCACTATACTATGATCCAACAAGCAGCATAGAAAGCATTCGAAAAGCACTAAATTTGAGCGACGGTGTCTATACAGCACCTAGCTTTGACATCAAGTTCGATGTCGAATGGGATCTCAATGCCTTCATGCATGCTCAATACGGCCAAAATTGGCCTACACTGGGCTCAGTGGTGGTCCTTACGGGAACAGCCTTATACGTCCAGGCCACCACCTACCTCTTGTATGTCACATCGACTTGGTCAGATACTGGCACATTCTTTCTCGATCTTCTCCTCCAGGCTGGGTTAGCTGGAGGCAGAATTTCTCGACGTGCGTGGTCATCTCATTGCCTTTCCGTCTGTATCAAAAGCTGACATGATGTAGCCGCCTTCAATCCACCGATTCACGTTAGTATTGAAGTCACAGACTTCAAGTGCGGAGTGACTCTCGAAGTTCAAGGAGCCAATGAGAAGGTGCTACACGAGCTAGCTGAACTACTTGCTTGGTCGAGTCCTGCTTTGCGTCTTTCTCCTCTAGAAAACAAACTGGTATACGCAAAGCCTTCGCTGACATCAGTCGCAGAAGGTCATTATAGGATGAAGATTACGCATGATGAGCTGCAAGACACTGAAACGGCGTGTTGGCAACCATTGTTTTCTGGAGCTGTCATTGCATCAGGATTCCCGACACCCGCACATGGCGTTGAAGTTGGCATGGAGGCTCCCCTTGATATTTTAGCGGCACTAGGTGGTGTCCGCCATGCGATCGAATACGAAGGTGGCATTGTCTTGAAAGGCTTCTCGCACATGTTCATCCCGCTGAGGAAAGAGGACAATCGGGTTCAGTGGCACGCCATCTCGAGCCAGCACTCGCAAAGACGCCTGACCTATTACGATGCCGTCGCATCGTGTAAAACACGCGTATCCATCGAAGAGGTGACATTTGAAGATCTCGCAAGATGTCGACATTTCCTGGGATGGTGCTCCGTCGCAGAGCTCCGACTTGGATCACATCTTGCAGATTATGAAAACCTCGACTATTCGATCGCTAGAGTGGCGAAACCACCCGCGCGCTGTACTGGTGCTCATCTAGATATCCAGAACATTGGCGCTGGAGTAATTGACTTCAAAATCGGTCCAAAGGATGGGACGTTCCATTTTCAACGTGAAGGCCCTTACAAGAAAGTTGCAAATTGGGCGGAGCAGACACGCGTAGTGCTTTATGATACTGGTGGGGGCATGAGCGCAGGTCACAACCAGAATGTTGACAGTTGTCATGGAAAACGTGCTTGGCTCGTTCCTGCATCTGCAGCAATGCTTCACATGGCTCAACATCGGCATTCCATGGATCCCATAAAGGTAGGAGGAAAGCCGGCCACATTGGACACAGATATCCCAGTCGGATCTTTGGCGAAGGATGTCCTACTACAATTCGAACGGCGCGATGCTCCCGGTCAGCCAAATAACGACTTCCAAGATATAATCCTGGACTTTTGGTCGCACCTGGAGCGTCTTCTCGACTTACAGATCACCAGAAAATCCATGAAGGAATTGCTATGCAGGCGCCTACATGTGATATTCTCACTGGATACGAATTCAGGGCCATAGTACGAGAGCAACTTCCGATGTCTCTCAAAGAGGTCGATCTCAACAAGACCAATGGAGGGTGGCCAGAACTTGTGAAGGACATCAATGCGTTAGTTCTCTTTGCAAACGGGTTCGGCGACCTGATTCTACCTTCTACCAAGGACAAGCACAGAGTCTGTCGATGTTGGCAGAGGCTCAAGACAGGGCAGGACCATCTAGCCACGTGCGTTACGACCTTGCACGATCTCTACAATGAAGCCGGATCACGCACAACTCGAGATCAGCTGACCTCGACAGGTCTACAGTGGCATAAAGGCAACTCGCTGCTCTTCGAGAAATGCGGTGGAAATAGCAACTGCTGCAACCGTCTCCAAACGAATTGTTACTCGGCGACGCTTAGGGTCCATTGTAACGCCAAAGAAGCTGGAGCACTCCGGCGCAGTTATGTTTGGACGGTCCGAACTTGCCTGCCGTCAAGATTTCCAATTTGGACGCACCAGTAACAAGTCTCAGACGCTATACAGCCAGCCAAACGTTCTGATAATACCGTCTTCAAGCGCGCAGGCCTCAGATACAGCAACCGAGTCTTCAGAGTCCAGCACAACCCCAACAAAGCCACAGATGGATAGCGACTTTTCAGGCGCAAGCTCGACCACCGCAATCACGCTACCAGATGAAAGCCGCACCTCCGTCGAGCATGCGGATGTGGTCACAATAAAGCGTTCTTGCTCACCTGATTTCAACCCTGCTGGATTCGGTAGCAGCCATTCTCAAGAACACAGCGTCATTGCCGATGCACCACACGGTAATTTGGACGCTGGGACTCGCAAGCGCAAGAATACTCTCGACCTGCTGGAGATCCACTTTCCCTGACACACCGGGAGTCTAAGCCGGATGACACGCTGCCAATGAGAGAGAGCGAGGAAAGCTCACAGACTGATGTTGTCACAAGCTATGCGAAATCCTCGCTTGTCGATCCAAGACCGGCGCGCTCGCTGAGGAGGGTCGAGAAACTTTCTGTTCCTGGTATTGAAGCGAGGAAATGATTTTACACACTAGCGGAATCGCAGTACGTGATTTAGAGGATGGGACTGGATTTATTAGCAGAGCATCACACTCGTGTTTGTCAGTTGGATTGTCGAGGTATTTGAGGAGCGAAACTTCTTTCATTTTAGCAACAATATATGGCGCGTATCTTGGCTTTATGTATAATTAGGAATATATCGCGAATATATGGAAATGTCATTGAACGAGATCAGCACATGTGATCGAACAGCATCTTTGGGACGTCATGGTTTGGAGCCGAATGCATACGTATCGACAAGGGCGGAGACAATGCGCCCGTGGAAATTCGGTCGATGTCTGCGATTAGTCATTTGTTGCGATTCGTTGGTGTCGATGTAGGATAGTGCGTTCGAATCTGTAGTATGCAGGCTGCTATTGACTTGGCTTAGTTTTCGAAGAAGATACAATTTGGAAGATCCATTACCTCGAATCAACCACAGCAATGCGCCTCAACCTGGGCCTCGATACAACCTCTCTATCCTCTTGACTCTTTTCAGGATTCGCAGAGTCAATTCGGTGAAAGTCTGCCCCTCGGACTGGGGAATGCTCGCCCATTCGCCCGTCAATTGAGAATGAGCGATATGCTAGATCGTTGTTATAGACATCCGAGGCCACCTCATCACTCGCTCGAGCTTTGTTCTTCTGGTAAGCTACCCGTGAGCACAGTGGTATAGACTCTGGGACTAGTCTCGCCAGGAGCCATAGCGCGATCTGGACGGTGCTTGTGTCATGATTTGTGCCGTGTGGTGTGATAGTCAGCGCGGGGCCGAATCCGCTCAGCATGGCTGACCTGTGCTCGTGATCCATGATTTTGAGCATGGATGGAATCTCCACAGTATCTTTGGAAGACGGTTCGATGTCATTTCTACCGATGGTGTGCTTTTGAAGCGCGTCCATAAGAGCATCGAAAGCTGGACATAGCCCCGTGAGTAGCTGGTCATGACCGAAAATGTCTGTGCCGATAAGCTTGTAATGTGCCCAAGACAGGATCTGGTCGTTGCATAGCATGGCGTGCCTAGCGAACCTGAGACCTCTGACATCGAATTCAATGAACGATGTATGTTCGGGTGATGGGATCATGGGATTTTCATGCTCCTCGTAGAGACACAAGGTGCGCGCCACAAGTAATGCCGAGCAAGAGCACAAAGGCTCATTAGAGCGCTTCAGTACGTCGAAAGCCAAATCTTCGCTTGGCTGATCGTAGTTCACCTCAGGGTGCTGGAAGTCTGAACAAAGCGAAAGCAAGGCATAGACACGATCTCGGGGTATTGCGCATTCCTTGTCACGAAGATGGTCCAGCAAGTTGATCAAAGTCTTCGAGCGAAGTCGATCCGGATTCGTTATGATGTCCTCGAAACTTGCAAAAGTGCAGTCGCTGAAATTGCTGAGATCTGGATGCTCGAAATGGCTCATGGCGCCAACCAGGTCAGA
Source organism: Setomelanomma holmii (assembly GCA_010015745.1). NCBI lineage: Eukaryota > Fungi > Ascomycota > Dothideomycetes > Pleosporales > Phaeosphaeriaceae > Setomelanomma > Setomelanomma holmii. The sequence continues at coordinate 92,308 of ML978222.1, forward strand.
GAATTTGAAAGAATCTCTACCCGTAAGTATCAAGACGTTACGAGCAAGAAGAACTTCTTGCGTGACCTACTCAAAGATCGTTATCAGTAGCGTCAACAGGTGTCGGGTCACGCGGAAATCTTACCCACGCGCGGCCCCAATATTCGTTATTAAAGATGCAGCTTTTGACGATATCCCTCGTTTGCATTATACTATTCCAGGGAATCGTAGGATCTGAGAACATTGATTTTGATTTACTGTTGCGGAAATACGTCATACACGGAGCCATGGATGGTAGTTTGCCCAGCCAAAGGTACACCAGGAACGCGCGTGAAAATGTCCGGCCCATCTGTTTGACCTGGTGATTGCGTTCCAGTATGTTCGCCTGGTCGATGCACAGTGCATCTATCCAGTAAAATGTCATCGGCATGTGACGGACCATCTCAAGAAAGTCGTAAAGATTCTTTTGGACGTAGAATGGCAGCCCATTGAGCAGGATCCGTACGCGATCTCCGCCCCACCTGTATGACAGACATACATATGAAGCTCGGTCAAGGACAGAGTGGCTGACATAACATTGGATGGACCCATCTGCTGATAGCTCTGAATTGACCGTGACGAGACGGAGAGACGACTGTGTTTGGTCGAGAGGTTTGTGGGTGAATATTTTGTTTTCGGTTGGCGACGGAATTGGCTCTTCCTTTCCTTGGAGGGAAGCCGATCGGTTTAGGAATGCGTTCACCCTCTTCATGGTCGGTAACAGAGTGTCGGGTCCGGCGTTATGTGGTTGGGTAGCATGCGCTCAGCCGAGCTGCCATAGCGCATGCAGTGGAACTGGTGTCTCACGATGGCAAAGATCCCGGTATGCGCCGGAACGATCGTGGGGAAAAGAGCTAAGTAAGCTGAGCTTGACGAGAGTTGGGCTGCAGCGAGAGGATGATTGGTATATTCTCCTGGGCCCAAAAGGTACGAGATGGATGAGTGTCGTTTTGCTAAGCACGGTGCACTAGCATGCATACCATCGCGTAATGGTGCGGAGAAGGGTCTAAAAGTGGGGCCGTGCCGAAGCGAGGTTTGCATCATCAGAGCAGCGCGTGCGTGACTCCACTTTCACATTCACGTGTCTCGCTTTGCACAACACTCGACACCATCTTCGTATATAATGTCAGCAATTCTTTCCTCTTGTTGCAGCACGTAGCCTCAATTCGACACGTAGAGTAGGGAGGTTGAACAAGTTGTGCGAAAACACGAAGTAGAGCACCACGATGGGGGCCGCGATTCTGCAACATTTAGGCGCCCACGAGGCGCGGCTCCCGATATCTATGTGATCCTTCGCTGCGCTCTCGGATCACAACAATCAGTAGAGAAACCCCGAAAACCTTCACAAGTACGCAAAATGTTCTTCGGCAATGGTACAGATAGTGCTCCAAAAGATGAAGGAGCTTCTCTCAGCTCAATGCTCGAGACGCCTACTCTACGTATAGAGCTGGCACTCCTAGTGCTGCTGTGTATTGACTCCATGCGAAACGAGCTCACAGCTACATTCGAAACCGACGAAGCGCACAGTCAAAAACCAACGACAGCCTCACCATCGCACGTTCCAACGAAGCCTACGCACAACCTCTTCAGTATTGACGAGCCACGAACAGAGACATTGGGAAGTGGCCATGATCATGGAGGAAGGACGCAGGGCGAGCTCGACTTACACAGATGCAAGCATTACGACGAAGCGCTCTGACGTTCTTCGACAAATGGCGTGCCAGTGTCATGCATCGCATCTGTGATGTTCTCTGCGTGAGAGGCGAGACGGTCCGACAAGCGAAAACTAGGGGAAACAAAGGCTGGATGAGGCAGAGAAGCAAAAGCAAGGCATTGCATCTCTAATTGACTTCGACGAGAACCCGTTTGCACAAGCCGCACCCAAGAAGATAGAGAAGCATGGACACTACGACGTGATACAGACCCAGATATTGGCTCTCGATGAGCAGAAGCGTGTGTTGATCTTGCATTGCCATCTACTGCTCTTACTGAGCTTGGAGCATTATCCGGCCCACTCAAAGGTCCTGCTTCTGAGTCTCACGAGCAGTTTTGAGCTGGAGACGAATCTCTTGGGTGAGCACGAGAAGTCGGTCGCGCAAGGACTACTAGCGACAGCTGCGTCGCAAATGGATGCTGAAGCGACGACAAAGAGACAAGCCTCGAACGACGCCGCGACTCGAAGGTGGAAGGTTGGGCTGGCTGCTGTAGGCGGCGCTGTACTCATTGGTGTGACCGGTGGCCTTGCCGCTCCCCTGCTGGCGGCTGGTCTTGGTACGGTCATGGGCGGGCTCGGTCTGGGTGTCGTTTCGACATACCTTGGCGCACTAGTAGGCAGCTCGGTGCTGGTAGGGTCGTTGTTTGGAGCATACAATGCGAAGATGACAGGCAAGCTCATGAAGCAATATGCCCAAGAAGTACGGGACTTCGAGTTTCTCCCAGTTGAAGGTATACAGAGACACTTTTGTCCGTGGATTGAATCATACTGATACATGACAGATCCCGATCGCCCATCACAACAACGAGTTCATGAATGGGCAGACGAGGAAGACGCTCGAGACCCTGCCAAGCGAGAACGACATCGTCTGCGTGTGACCATTGGTGTCAGCGGCTGGTTAAGCTCGCCCTCAGACGTGTTCAAGCCATGGGAAGTCATTGATACAGACTCAAGCGAGCCATTCGCCTTACGTTTCGAGCTCGATGCCATGCTTCGACTTGGTACTTCCCTGCAGGACGTTCTTTTCAGCTACGCATGGGATGGACTAGCCTATACAGTTGTTAGTCGCACGCTACTCGGGGCATTCTATGCCGGACTCTGGCCTCTAGGCTTGATCAAGGTTACAAGTGTTCTTGAACCCTTTCAGCGTTGCGATTGCCCGCGCGAATAAGGCTGGTAAAGTCCTGGCGCACGCACTCATTGACGGAGTCCAGGGGAAGCGACCCGTCACACTCACCGGCTACTCGGTCGGCGCACGCGTCATCTTCGCATGCCTGGTCGAATTAGCAGAGCAGCACGCATTCGGTTTAGTGGAGTCTGTTGTATTGATGGGAACACCAGCACCTTCAAGTCAGAAGCAGTGGAGACAGATCCGATCTGTCGGCACGGCGCGTGTCGTGAACATATACAGCACCGAAGATTACGTCCTCGGCTACCTCTATCGTTGCACCAAGCTCGAGATGGGCGTCGCGGGCTTGGACGAGGTCCGGGCCGTGCACGGCATCGAGACCGTGGATGTCAGCAAGCTTGTCAATGGACATGACAAGTACCGCTATCTTGTTGGCAGAATTCTGGTGGACATTGGACTCGGTGATGTCAACTTCAGTAAGATCGCTGAGCAGGAGAGAGCTTTGGAATTGGCAGAAAAGAAGAAGAAGCATGTGAAGGAACAGGCTAAGCGCAACAAATCTGAGCCTGATCAATCAGCAAAGCAGATCGCGGCCAGAGCGAGCACGGCGTATGCTCCTAGAGGATCCATGCAAGACCTCATCAATACCAACGACAATCATCCCACGACACCGACGAAGCATCAGCCATTGCACTCCCGCACTTTGCTCTACACACAGCCTCGGTCAGCTCAACAACCGGCAAAATGGTATACGTCCTCGGTGGAAGGACCACCACTTTGGACCCCACAGCAGACTTCTCATCACGTCGATACCGACGCCGAGGCACCGTCGACAGATACATCGGGTGCAGGAATGCCGCCAAACTCAAGGTTCGACCTAGCCATGGCCTCAGCAATGCATCAACGATAGCTTCCATCAGGTCTGACGAGCTTATCTGCCAAGACGCACGAACTTCCTACCGACCCCCCGAAGGCTGAGAAGGACGATTGTAACAGTTCGATTACCATCACAGATCTGACTCTTTCCATGGCGGATATGCGCACGACCGACCAACCTGTCAAGAAGGCCGCGGCGGTTACGGTGACTGAAGTGCTTGTCGTGAGGGGTAACGAGGACAGCGATTATGACGAGGTGAACCACGCGGTTGGTCATGCTGAGTACCACGATGACGCCGACGAAGTTAGCAGCGACGTCGGCGAATTGGCGATGGTGGATCCTGTGCCAATGGATGATTTCGATTACGGGCTTATGTGACAAGCATTCTACCATCGTAATGGATCTATACTCATATCTCATAATCCTCATCCGAGATCAAGTCTTGGTGTTCGTCTTCGGGATCCCTCTGCAATCAGTCGCACGATGGATCACTCACAAGCAGAGACCTTGTCAGAAAATACGTCACACGTTTGTTGTGGACAGCGGAAACTTTTGGGATGACACAAAAGCTCCCACAGCCTTGTGCTACTGACAAGGGGCTAATGCTGGTTTCTTTCCTTGCTTTTTGCACATCCTGTCCTTGAGTATCTTACCAACCTCGGCTATTGTCCACTCATGTGTCAAGCCTTCCTATGAGTGTTCCGCTTAGGACACTGACGACCAGGTTCCAGTGTCTTGTGGATGTTGTCGTCTGCTGGGACTGGGTGCTGCGAAGGATTCTGCATCTTACTGAGCGGTGGCACCAGGGGCATTGATGACGATTTCGACGCAGGAAGGATTCGGGGATATCTCACAGGAACGTCTCGACAGCGGCGACGTGGCCGTATGCCATTTATACACAAAGTAACGGGATCCCGGAACATGCCAGCTAATACCCATAGTGCGATTCGAGCGGTATAGATGTTACTCGATCCGCTATCGTTGCGCCATGGATAATATCCTTCGCCGAACGATATTGTGGCACAGGCGATCTCAGACTCCCGGAGTCCCCAATCAGCCAATGACGTCCAACGAAATTGAATAAGACTCTCGGACTCGCATGTGTCCACTAGGGTGAATCGCCCTTTGGATATTTCCATGCCATATATTCTGTTGGATAGAAAAAGGCCGACCTTCTCGCTCCTTGGCTTGAAGGTTGATATAGTCGATATTCTGACATATTCCTTCGTATCGTCTGAATTGACCTCGCTGGTCGCAGCACCGAAGAAATTCCGATGACCCGATATGAGCTTCCTCTATGATATCGAGCTCGATGAAGGGCTGCTCGATGAAGGGCTGCTCGAATGCTGTTCGATCTTGCCGCCAAAAAGGTTCTCGGTGAAGCTCCATGGCTTGTAGTACCAAGATGGTGGAGCACAGACATAGAGAGGACCGGCATCCACCCAGAATGTTCGCCGCCAGCTCCACTCGTGATATGTTGTAGTCAACGTCTAGGTTCCTCCCTTCATCCGAACATAACGATAAGAGCGAGAAAACCCGGTCTCTGGGGTCATAGCATTGCTTCGTCCGAAAACGTGTCAACAAAGCTTTTAAGCTTTCGCGTCGAAAGTGTTTGCGCCAGTAGAGCAAAAATTGGACAAAAGCGTTGTCGGACAGCGCAATTTGCTCATTCAAAGCTTGGTAGTGTTCGAGTCCGGCATTCAACTCTTCTAGGCTCAATTTCTCCACATCCAATCGTACGATAGCGCTGCGGGCAAGTAGCACCTCTTGAGTTATCCATGCTCTGCTGAAGTACTCGTTTTGAAACACATATCCCTCGATCAGCACACTTCCTTGCCGAACTTGCGATAAATCGCCGTCCTCATTGTTCTTGCCTCGGCGCAGTGCGCCACGACTGGCAGTAGTTGTGCTGAAGTCTTACCAAGCCAAAGATGGACACAAGTAGCCGTCGAGAAGATTCGCCCCATCTGAGCCACTTGATGATTCCGTTCCCAAATGTTGTTCTGATCGATACAGAGTGCGTCTATCCAATAGATAAATCTTTCCTCTGGCTTGTCCTTCGCCTCTTGTTGCAGAACCTCTAAGAGATCGTATAGGTTCTGCCGAACCAGAAAGACTTTGTCGTTCATGTGGATCTCCCTAAGAACGTCCGCAGCATCCCATCGATAAGATATGCACGTGTATGTAGTCTGGTTCGTTGTTTGCCGGACCCGACATTGAATTAGCCGCTCCGCGGAGACCCAGGGCAGGAGCTCGCCGACACGGATTGATGGCTGGTAGTCATCAAGAGGTGAGTGAACGAAGCTATCGGCTTGATTCGTACAGACCGACAAGTGTAAGCCTCGTTTGTCCCGCAGACCGAAGTAGTTGGGAAAATGCATAGCGGACGATTTGAACGAAGATCAGGCAAACATTGGTTTTCGAAGTGCCAGAAGCGCTTGTATCTGGCATATAACCTTACTCGGAAGGATTGAGAACCTTCAAGCAGGAACTACCAGATAAGATATCTTGCGAGGTCTTGATGTCAACCGCTGATGGCCACCAAAAGCTGCAGGTCCGCCGAAGAACCGACGCTCAAGAGTCCTGAAATGTTTGAGGCTGAGGTATAAGGATTGCAGCAGCTTTCGAGTCGAACAGCATGAGAGCCCCGCTCGAGCTGATGTGCTCTATCAGTGGGCGTCGATAAAAAGGTAGTCAACGAAGTGGTAGATTTGCCTAGCGGCGGAAGGTTGGGGTTGTGCTTTGGACTTTTCCATCAGCTGAGTGGTTGCTGCCTGTTTCTGCAGGCTAATCTCTTGGCACAAAGCATTGTGATTGAAAAAAAAGTCACCACAGAGACGACATCGAAAGCGGCTCAAGAAGACAGTGCTGCCGATACTCATTGCTCACGTTGCATCAAAAGCAAATGTTAGTTTGCTGTGCGGTCGTCTAATAGCCACGCCTTGACTATGATATAGAAACGACAACACACTTCCCACTCCTCGGCTTAATCGCAAAGTAATCCACCATCTCCATACTTGCCTCCGTCGTACTTTCCGCAAGCCCAACATCTGGACACTCCCGAAAGAACACCGCCGTAGCATGCAACAAGCTCATCCTCGCGATGTTGCGGCCAACGCACATTCTCGTGGGCCCACCAAACGGCATCATGTATTCCTTCATCAGCAGCGTAGGGTCATCCCAGCGCTCGGGCTTGAATCTGAATTATGTTAGATTGCTTGTTTCTGATGGTGATAGTGATGAGACTTGAGGTGGACTTACTCGAATGGATCTTCGAATACACTAGGGTCGTGATGAAAGGTCCATGCTTGCGTACCAACCTCGGTTCCCGCCGGCAACCTATACTTGAGGGCATTCTCTCCGCCCGGGGGAACCTTGCGTACCAAGGTCCCCGGGACAGCAGGATGAGTCCTCATGGTTTCCTGTATAACGTTGTTGAGGTAAGACTTGCTTTCCAGCTCTTCCCATTTTGGGTCTGTACTACAGGTCTTCATCTCCTCGACCAGTTTGCGCTTGACGTCTGGGTTCTTGAGCACGGCGTAGACGAGGTATGTAAGGGTCATTGCTGTTGTATCAGTTCCAGCGACAATGACATTGGTAGCTTCCTTCTCGATTAGACTGTCGGGTATGGCTTGCTCGCTTTCATCGTCAAGAACCATCTTCGAAAAGAGCGTCTTGCCACCACCTTGTTGCGCCGCTCGTGTGGCTTGGACAGCGTCTTTTCCATAGCTCATGAGGCGGTTATAAAGCAGTGTAACATTACCGGACACCACGTGGGGATGGCGTCCATGATGGGCTTTGTCCATGGCATTATAGTCCGGACGCCGATAATAGGCATCAGCATCTCGACATCATGGACCAGGCGGTTGCGTTCTCCATTTTCGGTGTTGTGGAATGATTCTCCGAATGCCAAGCTGCCAGTGATGTCAGAAGCCATTAAGGTCCACCACTTCATGACATCTGATGCACCACGCGTTCTGAGGTCGTGCGTGATTTTCTGCAGGGCGAGGGCAGTCAATTGCTTGACTTGCGGCTCCCACTCGACCACAATCTTCTGGGTTCCAGCCGACTGAAACAATCGCCTGCGAGGTGAAGCTGTCTTGTTGTTCTGGATACCAAACACACCAGCCGTTTCGTCATTCATCTGTGACGGTAGTTGCCCTTCGTAAAAATTGCCTTTGTTCCAGTCAGATCCGACTCGATGTATGGTGCGGAAGGCCGCGATATCTGCGGTATGTACTTCATCAGGAGAAATGCGCACGTATGAGCCTACAAGATGCATTAGTAGATGACTTCGTTTCTGTTCGTTGCTGGACTGACCGTACTGCTCGTGCAATGCGTGAATGTAAAGTGATCGGCGACCCTGCATAACTGCCAGCTTCAAGGGAAGATGCGTGAAGCGGGACAACACAGGGCCAGGGACATTGCGAAGATCTGATCGAAAGCCGTCCCAAAGCAACTACTCACAGATGAGCTACAACCAAGGCAATGCAGCGAAAGCTTTGTAAATCGCACCTTGATGAGCCAGAGAATCAGTCGCCGTGTCAGTACAGCAAGAACGATCGAGACAACGTTTTCATAAGTAAAGAAAGACTTCATATCGCTGAAAGGGTTCCTTCGAATGTTGGAGGAGACAGCGAAGGATATTCGTTGCCTCGTTTCTAAAGGCGAAGCGGACAAGCACTGAGCCGAGACAATCGAAGAAAAATATAATACGACGACGTTTACAAACTGGTCGTGAATATCTCGTGATTACTGTTCGGGTAGTGAGGTGTTCAGGCAGTTCAAATCTGTACTTTGGTGGTTACCAATATACTTGTCGAGCGTGCTTACACTTAGCGCTACACAGCCAGATATCAGGCCTCCCATAGGTCAGCGCCGAGCCAAAGATCGGTCCGAAATGTGTGCAGCTCCACAACATTGGGCTACGAACGTCGATCTCGACCGCTAGCATTCGCATACCGCTTTAGACCAACTTGCCTAAGAAGAGGCAATAGAGAAGATAGCGAGTCCCAGATACTGTCGCCGTCCAGGTGAAGCCTCAGAAGATCAAATGTGTGACTGAGACAGTCGCCTGGGGATAGGGCCGCCCCAACGAATAAGTGCCATGTCGCATGGTAGTCCCGTTCTCTAAGTTTGTTCGACGATTCTGAATCCTATTGCATACGCGGCTTCGTGTCGAAAGGGAGGAATCCAAAAGATGCAGGATTGCACTTGGTTTCCAGGCCTCGTGGTCTTCATCGACACAGTTCGCTGGAGAAAGTGTAGGAGATCGCATTGCGCCCAATGGCTCCGCTTTTGGCATGTGTATCGTTCATGGACAGGTTCATCCCTCGAACTCACGTCCACCGCCAACATCTGTTGTGTTTTCGACTCCATAAGCATCGTCGAAGCTAGCCAACTGAACGCCCCATGTGTTCGCTTCGTCTTGCTGCATGTCCGCGTCCTCATCACCATCCCAGATACCGTCACCAACCCATCTGAATGCAAGTACAGCGCCATCTTTCAATCCAGCTCCTTTCGGACAATCTTTCACGCTCGCTACACCTGACACGCCACCATTCGATTTCTGATTCGCTTTGCCTTTGCCCTTGCCACCGTCTTCTTCGCTCTCGTTTGGAGGATACTCCCATTCGCCGAGCTGGAAGCCTTGTTGGGGATCATGGACATCGACAGGGTGGCCAAACTGAATGGCTGATGGCGACTCGGGGAGGGACAACGGCTCGTTCGTCTTCGGATCCTTTATGCCAGTCTCATTTAAAGCATGAAGAAGTTGCGCTTTGATCGAGCTGAATGTCTGCAGAGAATCGATATGCAGTAAGACCGTGACCTTTCGCGCCTTCAGGCGGAGTGTCCATGTTTGCGGTGAAGGTGTCGTCATGATATGTGCAGGTGAAGTGTGTCTTCCGAAAGCGCAAAGCTCGTGAGGTACGAAGGTGGCGATAGACTCCTTGCAGCCGCAGCCGAGTGCACAATTTTGACGCGTCGATTTGGAGAACTATCAGTTCAAGGAATGATAAGGTTGTACTTTGGAGGGCAAAGACGCGTCGTTGTAGGAAGTGTAGGTGCGCGTGGGGTCGACGAAGGCACGATACCGAAATCTTGGCGTTGGCACTTCATTCGTGATCCAAGCTTCCCAATCCTTGGACTCTCGTCCACCCACTTCATCTAAGCATCACGCAGTATCGAAAGCTTTGAACATCTCCAATGGATCTCAAAGCAGGACTATAGCACGATCAATACTCCAATTTCAAAACTTGCGCCTTCCTGAATCGGAAGCCATACTCCAACCAATTGTGCACACCAGGCTTCACCCCACATCTGTGCCTAGGAGCACGATACGGACACAATGGCGACACAAGTTCCTACACCGGAAGCTCTCGCGACAACACCTACTAAGAAGCCCATCCAACCCTCGAACTCACCCCGCCTCGGCATGCCGTTCGATAGGCGTCTCCTGCTCACCACCGCCCTCTCCTCGCTTTGTGGGTTCACACTTGGCTCCACATCCGCAGGTCGCCTCGCCTCGCTTCAATTCCGAGCCGAGAATGCACATCGCCTACCAATCTCGCAACCGGGCTGGTATCTTTACCACAAGTCGAAAAACTATTATAAATGGCGGTATGGCATCCTAGAAGGGTTGCGCAAAGGTGGCATGGTGGCTGCGTGGTCCAGCATCTTTTTCATTGTAGAGGAGTCCCTGGACGTATTTCGGGGAACATGGCGTGCAGGCCGAACAATGGGAGAAATGGAGGGTGTGGACGAACTCGACATGAACCGTATCGATCGGGGCATGGGTAGAAGCAGAGACTTCTTGTCGAGTGCCGGTGCAGGCATGGTGACGGGTGGTCTTTGGAGCGCTTGGCACCAATTTCCAATGACTACAGCAGCCAGAACGATCAGAATGGGGTTGTTGGTTGGCACAGGATACGGACTCATGCAAGATGGGATATTCTGGGCAAAAGAGCGGTGGGGCACCGAGGAAGAAGGTGAGAGCTGGCTGTATCGAGGCGCGAGGAACAGGCAAGCTCCACAAGTACATGGCGAGGATGAGGAGTCATGAAATTGATGTGAAGAGAAGGAGGTCAATGGAATGCAAGAATGCTAAGAACCAGGGCCTTCTGATCTGCAGTAAGCCCAACTCAGCTTCCTCTCTACCACGTCCGAAGCATTGTCGCATCTCTTGGCCATCATAGTCGACCATTACATCGCCTTTCTCCGCCAAGAGGGCATCAATGTCTACAAGATCTTGCTGGCCTAACAGAGGCGGTGCGCTGAACGCCCTTGCTGTTTTTATGGGCCCCAGCGTCACACTCAAACGAGCAAGGCTCCACCAGTCCCACAGCAGGATGACTATTGCCACCAGTCCAGCAAGCACGACTGCCAAAGCTGCACCCAGATATCGAAAGTCGGCCTTATACACTGCAACTGGCATCATCTCATCACCCGTCATAGTGCGGTCGAATCTACCCGCCGACACTCTGGCTCCGACGATAGATGCATATACCATGGAAACCTGCATCACATTGATGACATACTCGGTCGATCGTATATAATCATGTCCGCAACCTAGCGAGTGGTCGAAGAGTGCCCAGAACATGGTTCATATGGTATTAGGAGCAACGAAGTTCAGCGTTTCGAGCGTTGCCGTCGTTTCGATCAATCTCCCGATCCTATACCCGATGCCGGAAAGCGGTCCAGCTTTGGTGCCAACCGGTGCGCTGAAAAAACCACCCGCGGACTTGTAGACGGACGTTGGCATTGGCCAAGAATGGCAGGTAGTAGCTCGTAAGCAAGTCTAGCCAGCACTTAGTCCAAAAGTCAGGGACGGTTCAGCTGTGTTTCATACCAAGAAGTCTGTATCAATGGGCAGTGGCGGGGGCGGTTAGTAAGTACTCAGCTGAAGAGTTGGAGCACGTCTTGGTGGTTTTGGTATTGAAAGCGAACATCACAGCACCTGAGCGACAGTGAACGTACCAGAATCGTTGAACGTTAACTGAGGACTTTTGACTCGAGGCGTAGACAGACGTGTCAATTCGCCAACTTTAGCTGCCTCTTGAAGACTTTTCTTCACCCCAACCCACGCTTTCAACCCTACTAATCCTTGTCGAAACGTACAGCAGGCTGTTCCCGAATCCAGCTCAAATCGACCTTATGTCCCAACAACTCCCTGATATTGCTAACCCCATACTTCATCATCGTCGGCCTCTCCAAACTCAACCCAAAGCCATATACGCGCATATCCTTCGGCAGCCCCATGGGCTCCAGCATCTCCGGCCTGAACATGCCCGAATTGCCAATCTCCAGCCACCTCTTGAGGCCCTTGTGGTAGCCGAAGATCTCCATCGACGGCTCGGTGTAAGGATTGTATGCTGGTTTGAAACGTAAGTTCTCGATGCCCATATTGCGGAAGAAGTCTTCTAGGAAACGCTGCAGGCCGCCGAGGGTGAGGCCAAAGTCTGCGATGACGCCTTCGATTTGGTGGAATTCTGCGAGATGGGTGGCATCGACGGTTTCGTTGCGGAAGACGCGGTCGATGGAGAAGTAGCGTGCCGGTCGGGGATCTTCTGCGAGGCGGTGCAGGGCCCATGTTGAGACGGCGGTGGTGTGTGTACGGAGGACGAGGCGGAGACTTTCTTCTTCTTGCCATTGGTAGCGGTAGCCTATTGAGCCGAAGGCGCCTTCTTGATGGACCTTCTTCACGTCATTCCAGTACTTTTCGAAATCTCGAGGCTTCCTTTGGCGCTTTTCTGACTCTTCTGTTGCGAAGAGACGTTTTGAGCCCGACTCCATGCGGTCCATGGTCGCCTCGTTTGCTTCGTCTAACCGCGGCTTTTCGGCCTTGGGCGGATCTGAGACGAAGAAAGTGTCCTGCATGTCACGAGCAGGATGTTGTTGTGGGACAAAGAGGGCGTCAAAATTCCAGAAACCAGTATCCACGTAGCTGTTGGTTGTTAGACAAACGCTGGGGTTGAACCAGGCTGGAAGACTTACTGTCCCGTAGGCATCTCGACGAAGCCTTGTGAGAAGAAGATATTCCTGAACTCCTGCCTAACCTTGTTCAAGGGATGTAATGCGCCAGCATCTTGATTTGCACCAAGAGCAGCGAAGTTGTATGGTTTGAAGTTCGCAGTCTCCCATGCTCCACTCGAAAGGAGTTCGACGGTCAAGTCGGTGTGCTCCACTGGCATTTCCTTCGCATACTTGGGTCCTTTTGTGACGGTGTATGTAATGACTTTGGTGACAGTTGCGAGCTTCTTTTTCTTGAGGTCGGCGAGGAGTTTGGTGTCGGAGACGGCTTGTGTTTCCCGGATACCCTTGAGCATTTCCCGTGTCGCGTCCTTTGGCTCTTCTGTGACGAGGAGGACGATTGAGTCACCATCCTTCTTGATCCACTTGTTCTTGTAGCCATTGCCCACCCCGACACTCGCGGATTGAGCTCCAACAATGTTCTACTCCAATATCAGTCGCATTCCATATCACTAGTCTCAGCGCATACGCACAGGCAATTCCTTGATAGACACCTTGCCCGCCTCTTTGATTGCTCTCCACACCTTGATCTCATGACTGCCTGACTCAACGATACTCTCTGATTCTGGCGTCAAGATGACCTTATCCGAGTTCACCGACTTGTATTCTACCATGGACCGGCTAGCTAGCCTGTCGAGGGCCGCCTTGATTTCGGCCTGCGGTATGGAGGGGAAGTCTTCATTGGTTTGGAGCGTGTCTTTCGTGTCTTTCGTGTCGAGGAGGTCGAGGATGTCTTGTGTGAGATTTCGGTTCTGCGTCTCGAGCGGAACGGGCACCGGGCCCCGCGTTCCTGGCATTGTGGCAGCTGTGGTTGAGTTGTTTGACGGCGCAAGACTTCAAAACGTGGGGCCGCGATGAGTCGAATGTGGAAAGAACGAATGTCGGAAATTTGGCGGCCCGTGCGTGCGGACTTGAACAAGACGCCATTGGCTCGAGCATCTTACACCTGCAGCAACCAGAACAAGCAATCAACCTGTTGCTTGATCAGTTGCGGCAGAAAATCTACTAGTAGCAAAAATAGTCTCGCAAAAGCTACGAAATTTTGTGCTGACAAGCATACGCCATTGAAGAACTCAGTTCGATAGCAGCAATTTTATTGGCTCTCTCACAATCGCTTGACATGCTCATAAGATAATCATGTGTTTGCAGTAGCAGCCAGTGTGGTCGAAAGTGCGCGCATGGACTTCTTGGGTGCTAACAAGAAGCTGCACCGCGCTCGAGTGGTGGCAGGGCATTCTCATGCTAGTTACTTACAGGAATCATGCACATGTTTGACACGCGACAACATCCAACGGTGACATCTGACAACGACAGCTGCGTTGTTTTATCCATATGAACTTTGGTCCAAAGCGTCGTAGTTATCGTCGTAGTCATCAAGGGCAAGATGCATGTCTATGTGCGTTCGTCTAAAAACGTCACGTTGCAACCAGAACAATCTTTGCAAGTAATCCCATAGATGACTTCCAAGGTCAAGACACATGCATCCCTATGGTACCGGTTTCTGAGGCTCGGGAGCTTCCGCAGACGACTGCGCGCTGATGTTTCGCAATGGTGGAGAATGGTCGTCAGTCCAGCAGCCTTCCTTGATACTGACGAGGCCTTTATGCGGCTCGCAGAATGTTGTTGCAATACATATATCACCACTTTTTGCGAAACACGTCGAGGTTCGCCGGCCGCGTTGGGGACCCATGAAATCCTTGGCAGCCACATTGCCTTTGCTGATAAGCAAGACGATCGTTTGAATTGACAAATGCGTCGCCATCTGTCCACGATTGGTAGTCGCGCCGTCTCCGGCCCTGTGTCTGAGAATGGGTTACATCCGCTCATGATGTGCCAGAAGTGACGCCAACTGACCGTGGTGAAGCCTGATCACCAGAGGTTGACGTCACAGCGCCCAAGGATCAGCTCCTCCTGAAGGATTTGTGATAGCACCCCGGTGGGAGTGCGGGGCACCAAGGAGGGCGCCAATTCTCCGCGAGGCTGCCCAGAGGTGTCAAACGGCTTGCTGCAAGCATGTTGGAGTCCTCAGGCTCGCACTGCTATGCGGCACGGTAAGCAATGCCCCGATGGTGGAGCGGCTGTGCAACATTTCTCTGCGTGCCCAGAGCTCCAGCTCGTATTTTTAGAGGCCAGCCTCTCTGCGCGCAGGCGAGCCAAAGAGCGTGGGACGCGCGTCCTAGCTGCTGATTCAGCCGAGATCGGACCAATGATAGCGCGGTAGACCGTTCAAGCACCAACACTTTCTGCGAACTGGGCAGGGACGGGCTCAACGGGCAAGAGCGTCCAGGGGTAAGAGCACCTCATCATCTCGCCGCACCCGCAGCAATCAATTGCGAATTGCGGGTGAAGCTGCGTGGTGTCGTCGACGCCAAAAGCGTGCGGCAGGCTCACCACGCGACGATAACGATAAACACTGGCGACGGGTGCACAGCATGGCGCCGTGCAGCTGTTGTTGAGACGACGGTAGTGCGTCAATCCGTGATGCTTGGTGGTGCTTGGATATGCAGGGTGGCCGGGGCTAAAGAATTGATAGCTGAGGCAGCCTGATTGGGACACTCGTCGCGATAACGGTGCCGCAGCAACACACTTGACGCCGCAAAGGACGGGGGATTGAACTTCGTTAAGCATCTTCACTCTTCACATGCGTCTGCTTCCTGCATCTCCCAGATTGTTCCGCCTGGTTTGCCGCCACTGCATCGCTAACGCAGCACGCCCGTGGTGCTCCAGAAGATTTTTGCGGGTCGACCTGCTAGCGCAAAGGCGGCAGGTGCGAGGCTAAAGCTAATCCAGCTGGGGCGGAAAAAGGGTTACAGCCTCTCGCTGCTTTGCGCCGTCTTCCTTCCCAACGACTTCGCCGCGCGCGCTGAGAGTAATCTTGAAGGTCCATCGGACAGTACGCTCGTTTCTCACTGTCGTCCTCCCCACACACTTCACTCTACCTCACCGAACGCACTCGCGTGGCCGAGTACACGCAGGCCCGCCAACGACACGCAGCGGAGCCCCTAACGCCGCAGCTCACCACTCGCCGCAGATGCGATAAGCAACACGCTCTGCACGACACCGCCCAGCACCCATCACCGCACATCTAATTCGCAGTCATGCCTACCTCACGCTTCAATCCGGGCAAGCTGTTCATCAGGACGCGCTTCAATTATGAGAAGCTGCCCGGCGCCGACAGCCAGGCCTCGTCGCCTCTGCCGCTGTTCAACACCAAGTCATGGGGCCACAGAGGCCGCCAGCCCGCCTGGGCAAATCGTATACAGCGGCCGCGCATGTCATTTGCGCGTCTCATCACGCTCGCCGTGACTGTTGTCGTGCTGGTGTCGATGCTCGCGACGGGCATCTACAGGAGACACCGGTGGCACCAAGTGCAACGGCACGGAGAGGACAAGAAGCAGTACCACTGGGAACACTATCCTCGGTAAGCCACGCGACGGAGGCTGCGTGCAACCATGTCGCTAACCTTCTCAGATTGAACGGCTTCTTCAATGGCGTTCGCACCCTGGTCCCATACGGTGACTGGGTGTCCGAGCAGGACTATGTCAAGTACTCGCAGAGCCCCAACCCTGAGGACAACATCAAGCCCAAGTGGCCGCACATGTCCAAGGACAACAAGGAGCCGCCCCTGGATCCTGTGCCCTTTGACCCCTACAAGTTCGACTCGGCTGAGTACCTCAAGACCCATGATAAGGTTGAGACGTGCTACCTCGACGAGGACGAGAAGGTCGACACGCCTGACATCTACGCATACCCGGGAATCCCTCAAAACATGACTGCTCCTTTCTTCGGCTCGTACGAGGAAATTGGCATGAATGACAAGGTGTGCTTCGACCGCTTTGGTCGTTTTGGCCCATACGGTTACTCCTACTCTCGTGACGAGGGCGGTCTTGAGATGTCTGCCAAGTCTGAGAAGGCTGGTGCCGACAAGATCTGGAGCTATGAGAAGAAGGTCGACTACCGCAAGGTCAAGTGGGCCCAGGCTCAGAAGAAATGTTTTGAGAAGAACAAACACCGCTTCGAGACTACGAACTCTACGACTGCCGAGGAATCAGCTCCCGCCAAGAAGAAGCTCCCTCGACACGCATACATCCTCCGCACATGGACCGGCTACAAGTACAGCGACTACCAGATTCTGACCATCCGCGCCATGATCAACGAGCTGTCTCTGAAATCCGGCGGTCAGTACGACGTGCACTTCCTGCTCCACGTCAAGGATGACAGCCTCCCCATCTGGTCCTCGGAAGAGATCTACCAGAAGGTCATTGAGGACAATCTTCCCAAGGAGTTTTGGGGTATGGCTACTTTGTGGTCTGAGCAGCAGATGCGCATGTACTACCCCGAGCCATTCCCTAACAATGTCTACAACCACGCCAAAGCCCCCGTACACTCTGTCTACCGCAGCGCGCATTTTGCCCTGCAGTGGTTCTCGCAAGCCCGTCCCGAGTACGACTTCTACTGGAACTGGGAAATGGATCTGCGCCTTACTGGTTCCTACTACGAGTTCCATAACAGCATCGGCGAATGGGCCAAGAAGCAGCCACGCAAGGGTCTCTGGGAGCGTTCATCTCGCTACTACATCCCCGAGCTTCACGGTTCCTGGAAGAACTTCACCGAGATGGTCGAGGAGGAGCTCTACAACAGCGACGAGAAGCCAGTCTGGGGTCCTCCGAAATTCGAGAACACCGGCATGCTTCCCAGCCCCCCTGAGACTGAGCCGCCTCATTCGTATCTCCAGGACAACTACGAGTGGGGTGTCGGTGAAGAAGCCGACATCATCACGTTTAATCCCATCTTTGACCCTGCGAAGACCAATTGGGTGTTCCGCGACGATGTGACCGGCTATGATCTTGAGCTTCCTGAGCCGCCACGACGCTGCGCCATTATCACAGTATCACGACTGTCGAAGCGACTATTGGATCTCATGCACCGCGAAACTTACCTCATGAAGCACCACATGTTCCCTGAGATGTGGCCTCCGACGGTCGCTTTCCACCACGGATTGAAGGCCGTGTACGCCGCGCATCCCGTCCACTTTGACCACAATTGGCCTCTCGAGGCTCTTGACAATACCTTCAACAAGCCACCCAAGCCTACCGACAGCGTCTTCGGCTGGGGTGAGCACAACCAGCTTGGAAACAGCTTTTACTATAACGCCGGCTTCAGCTCTGAATGGTGGCGCCGGTGGTTGGGCTCCCGCGAAAACGACAAGGGTGGCCCAGCTGCGGAAGAAGCCGGAACCGGTCGACTTTGCATGCGCTCGACACTATTCCACCCTGTCAAATACGAGAAGGGCTCGGAATGAGTTGACGCTTTTTACACGATATATCCTTTAATAGCGACACTTTCTACATCATGGCGCCGGAGTCGCGCATAGACTTTTCTGCGCCCCCACCAACATACTTTCGATCTCCGCATATCCAGCGCCACAACATCTTTTAGGCGCTTCTATCATCGGGCGGCGTTCCACGGCGTTTTCTTCTCGAACATGGACTGTACATTGCGACGATTGTTGTCCTTTTCCGCTTTTACCAGCAGCAGTATACCTTTTTGTCCTACACAAAAGTCGACGGAAGTGTAATTAAGCCGGAAGCGCATCTGGCATCCGCTCTTTTTCGACGCGGTGCGTTGGGAGTATTGGAGAGTAGGAAGAGTGTTGATAGTAAGGAGAAGACGGAGGAGGAGATGAGGATCCCTCGCTTCCACTGGGCATTTGGCGTTTAGCATGTTGAAACGTGTAGACGATGGGTCCTGTTTGGGTCCTTTGTGCGCAGGATCCTCCAGGTAATGGCCTGGGTTGCTGAACAATGTGGTTGTAGAATTATGATGCAATTGAGATATAATTACCACTAAGAATGCGTCATGCTTAATCCGAATAATGCAGCCACAAGTCTATCTCACGTCGTCCACGGTTGGCCGCCGCTGCGTATTGGTGGATGTGCGCGTTGTTTCCCATCCATCAGCCTGTCCGTAGTATGTAGCTATATATCTACGTAGCCAGGCGCAGGCGTAGAACCTGCCGACGCACGTGTGAAGAAGCTATACTGCTCTACCTGAGTGCTCCGATGCTAACTTTGGGGTTCCATCAGGCCCCGATCGCTATAGACCAGTGGCCTCCCACCTCTCTGACCTTCCGAACGTTGTACATAGCGGGTCAACAGTCCTTTGCCTACAGATTTGGTCGAATTCTTCCCCATTGAGCTTTTTGTCGCACTACCCTTGTCGCCCAACATCTCTATTGTATAGCCATCTTTGCGAATCGTCCACGCCACATATCACCCTTTTGTGCACCTTGACGTTGACATATTTGCTATGGCAGCAAATGCTGGGCAGCGTTGGGTCTCTGGGTGGTATGCACCGCCCAGCCGAATGCTATCTACAGGACTGGCGGGTCGCACATTCCGACAGCTCGCCCATGTGCACGCTGGTGGTCAAGCAATCCGCCTACGTCTCTCCAATCGCTACGGAGACGAACCAGTCACGCTCGCCGGCATCTCTGTGGCTAATTCTGTTCAAGGACCCATGGTTGGCAAAAAGTCAGCACGGTTGACGTTTGCTGAGCACACGGACGTTGTGCTAGAGCCCGGTGCAGAGAAAATCAGTGGTCCAGTCTCGATGCACGTCGAACCATTTAATGTTCTTACCATTTCGTTTGAGCTGGTGAAAGGAGATGCGCTTACAGGTCATCTTTTCGCGTCCCAGACCTCTTATATCTCGTCAACGGCGGCCGCGACTCCAGTTCCGGCCGAACTTGCCTTCGTGGAATATCCGTTGATGAGGAATTCCTGTTGGCTTATTACAGGCCTTGATGTTATGCTATGGACACCACTGAATGCTGTGGTGGCATTCGGATCGTCCACCACAGATGGACTTGGATCGACCCCAAACACGAACGGTCGCTGGCCCGACTATCTAGCACACCGTTTGAAAGAGGCGGGCGGAACCCAATATATGGTAGTCATCAATGCTGGGCTCTCAGGGAATCAACTTACAACCTCCGAGAACGACAGTCTCAGTCAACTTCCCGGAGCTAATATGCCAAAATTCATGTTTGGTGAGGCTGGTCTACATCGTTACGATTGGGACCTGGCTTCACAACCTGGAGCAACGGATCTGATCTTACACATTGGTTCCAATGACTTACGTGCAGGCGTAAAGGCCGTAGCGATCATTGAGGGCTACAAGCAGCTCGTCCAAACCGCAAGGAAGGTTTATCAAAAAGTCTTTGGAACTACGATTCTGCCAGGCGGATACACACTCGAACAATCGGCGCAACGGCAGATCGTCAACGACTGGATTTTGGAGCATGGAAGTCGGGTTTTTGATGCTGTTTTTGACGTGGGAACTCCACTACGTGCTGAGATGGATACTACGAAGCTGGACCCTGCATACGACAGTGGAGATGGGATTCATCCTAACAATGATGAATACAGATTGATGGCTGATGCTATTGATATTGCAAAGCTATCAGGGAGTCCTCTTGAAGGGAATTAAAGACATGTCCGGACTGCGTTACCATCTTGGCTCGCGTGATGCATGGCGAAGATCAAACCACCCTGATTGGAATCGAGGCATCAGCACCAGCCATACAAGTTATTGTCATGAGCTATTTCGGAAGGGCAACTTTGTATTGCTTGAAAAACTAATACTATCTACCAAACTCTCCTTGGTGTATCATCTTGATTGTGGCGACAGCTATCGCTGCCGACTAACGTCAAGAGTCTAATTACGTCGTTGTTAGACAGAAGTCAGCCGCAAGCAACGTCACCTAGACAAAATTGGTCCACAAGGAAAGATACATAAGTAGCTGCCTTAGCCGCAACCTTGCAGGATTGCGAGTCGCTGAGTAGCCAAGCTCCGACACATAGCTAAGGAGGGCGGTAGCGACGACGTGCTAGTGGAGTCTCCTCTGTGCTCTCAGAGGTCATTCTGCGGTGTATTAGTACCAGTTTAGTGTCATCCATGTGCCAGAGAAAGGCCTGGACTCGTGGACGGTGCCATGTGCGCCACGCCGTGCGGTGCAATTTCAACCGAGGAAAGTTTTAGGTGGACGCGTATGCTTGGTGATAAGCAATCAAGGAAAAGGTTTTTCTTGAACAAGGAACGAGACAGTTATGCTCTCAAGGTAGACGGTGATGTGATCCGGACGTATGTATCAATTGCATGGAAAGCAAGTACATATTTACTCAATGTAAACGAACAATCGCGACTGGAAATGGGTATACAAAAGCAATCCTGCACTTCTCCCCTCCAACCTAAACCCACTTCTCTATGCGTGCTTTTGAGCCGTCACACGACAAGGGACAACAGGAACCTCGCACGACCGAATCCAACATTTACTCAACCCTGACACCCTTCCTCGCCCTGTCCCCTACACGCACAAGATACCGCTCCTTGCTGTCGTTGGCCTTGTCTTGCTTTTCTATATCGGCAGCTTCATCCGTCTCCACCCACTCATGCGCCTGCTCATCGAACCTCCATCCCCTATACCGCTTCTCCAAAATACTCTTTGGCCCGTACTCCTCCAGCAACAGTTCCTCATAATCAAATGGCACGCGGACATTAATTCCCTCAAACGTACTTTGACGTAATGGGAAGACTTGAGACGACGTGTAAGCGTGTTGGTCCTTGGTGTAGAGCTGGATATCATCGTGATCGGTTTGCACAATCTGGTAAGAATTTGTCTTGTGACTCCATTGTTTTGCGGGCGGTTGTGTGTGGATTGTGGTGATGTCGATAAAAAGGCCAGTCGCAGTATCGATCCAGCGCGCATCAATCACATTCTCCACATCTTTCGTGGACCAATCTGAATGGTGCGGGTTGATTTCGAGGAGGTATTTCTTGCCGTCGTGTGCGAGTTCTTCATGGAGCATGTGTTCACTCACGCGCGCGTTGTCACGCGCAATCGCTTCCTCTGCGTCTTTTGGTGGCTGCTCGTGCAAAGGCAGAGAAGGCGAGGCGTGGTAGGATTCAAAGTCCCGTGCAGTGAAGTGGTGAACAGACATATTCCACCAGTTTCCGAGTTTAGCAATGCCACGCTCATCGATCATAACATCGATGTCTGCGTCCCATGGCATGATGTGTCCGTTCCACCACCAGCCTAGTAGACAGCCATGCATGAGCCATGTTCTCACGCCTATTCGTTCCATTGTATCCATGTATGCTTTGAGCATAAGGCGCAAGTGGAATTGCCGCGTGTTGTGTGGCAGCTCGGTCGAAGCGAAGCGCCCATCGTAATGTGCGTTGAAGGTCGATTCGTGGAAGAACTTTGTGGGGTGGGAGTAGGATTCTGCGTTTGAGTAGTCGGTGTCGAGTTTGGTAAGGCCACGTAGGGAGAGGAAGGATGCGGAGCGGCGTTGGAGGGTGGGTGGTTGCGGTTGTGATGGCGGTTCGGTTAGTGCTGTGGTTGCGAGTGGGAGGATGGAGAAGGCAAGGAGGAGAAGTTCGGCTGGAAGCTTCATGGTTAAAGTTGGTTGCTTGAAGTTGGTTGCTTGAAGTTTGTCGCGATGCCTCTCTATCAGCGTAGAGAAGCCAATTGCGGCACGGTATTGTCGTTACCTTGGTCGCATGCTCGATTGCGGCGAAGTGGCCGAGCAACTCAGGAGTGCTCACTACCTTCTGCGTTGGTAAGGAACAATTCAACGTCCTAATTCTCTCCAACAAGAAGAGCTGTATGTGAGCATATCCCCAGGAGATCGGCGCGTGGGCGCATCTTTCAATCGCAATGATATCTGCAGGTTCATGGGCCAATCCCGCACGCGCCGAGTCTTACGTCGCCCGCCTCGTCATACATCACCGCGCCATACCTGTTCCAAGCCAGGCTCCTGCGGGCTTACGAAGCTTCATTTTGTGTTGCTTGTTGGTGCTTGTCTTGCATCAAGGTGCATGCAACGGACATTGTGTGTGACAGTCAGACGCCTGGCGGGCATGTGGTTTTGATGTTGTGGCATCTCGTGGCAGCGAATGAAGCAGGGGCGGAGCCAAGCCCCACGATGGGTGCGAGCTTTCTGGTGCAACCTCTGTAGCGGACGCTGCAGCTTAAAAGGGTACGAAGTAGACATGGTCCTGAGGACAACGATATAAGAGGCTGGATTGGATGAAGTTTGTCCGAAATGCTGACTTGGCGGCAAATTTCAATCGAGGTCACGCACTGACTTGTTCGCAATGCCTGTCGGAAAGAAGGCCCTTGTTCCTACCAACAGTACGAACAATTTGGTATCCTGACACCCGCAAACAGATTGTCCGTAGGCCTTCGCTAACTCGCAAAGAATGCTAGACGTTCATCTCAGAAGCCAGTGCAACTCTCTATCGCTTGTGGTCGAAAGTCCCAGGGCCTCTAGTGGATGTCCCCATGTCTTTTTTGCCAATCAAGACCAGTCTTGAGGGATCATGCAACTACATAAGGTCGAACCTTCATCACGTTAAGAGCAAGATTCGTATTTGCGATAGGTGAGCGCTTCACTCGGTGAATTCTCCGAAAGCGATACTCGGACTAGTCTACAGCGCCCACGCCATCTCATTCATTTCTCATGGTCAATTCATTGTTTCGCCGCAAGTCTGCTTAGTTAATTGTCCATTATATACAGGCTTACTGAGCGATCATAGACGTGGCAGAAGTTCTTCCGACCGTAGCCATGGTAGACTGCGACTGCAGGACTGCTCCGGAACCTACTCAAAACTCGACTGAGGTACGCGCAAAGTATCTTGGAACTTGCCAGAGCTTAGAACCTTGAGTTCCGTAATTCTTTGCACTTGAGCGCTTAGGGCAATGGTTTCCGTGCTTGGAAACTCAAGTGCGCTGGTCTACTAGTCATATGAACCTTTGGACTTGAAATACGTTGCGGTATAACCTCGAACTGGTTTTGAAGATTTCGCGCGTCGAATCCACTATCCCTACAGGAGGTCTTTTGCTGAGAGGTATATTTCTGAGGAAGTTGGATCTCGGAGATAATACAACTATGGAAGTATGCAACCATACGTAACCCTTCGCGCTTGCTCGACACCGAGCTACCGACCGTAACACTCGGCGGAATGCCAACTCTTATTCGGACCTCCGACTCAAAGTCCTCGTCAAGCCTTCACACAGCTTGGCGCATAATGAACCGCGCATCGACGCCGACCGTCTGGGAACACTAAGTTAAGAGCGCGATTCTTATTGGACGGCCTAGTTCCCTGCCTCATGTGGCTTGAAGTACGACTCTTTAACTCCGCGATCTCCGATGTTGCCTGATCATCTCGACGGACATTACAACTTTACGATGGGGACGAGTCAAGAAAAGGATCAATACATAAGGTATCAGAGAATACTTTGCTTAATTGTAACAACTCACATAAGCTCTCACCTACTACCTCGAACGCCTTGAATAACCTCCTCTGTCCACAACTCCACAAAGCCCATTCCGAAACTTCGTCATGGCCAAGTCACTCCTTGCCGTCTTTGGTGCAACTGGGAATCAGGGCAACTCTACCGCCAATTCTGTTCTTGACGACCCTGAGCTCTCAAAACGCTACGCTGTGCGCGCAGTGTCCCGCGATGTCAACAATCCTAAAATGCAACACCTCAAGAGCAAAGGAGCCGAGCTAGCCCAAGCCGATCTCGATGACCCTTCTTCCCTACCAGCAGCCTTAAAGGGCGTGGAATACCTGTTCTTCATTACCACGACCCAGTACCAGGGCAATTCACGGGAGGTTGAGACCCGCCAAGCCGAAGCCATCTGCGAAGCGGCAGTCAAAGAAGGCGTCAAATACATCATCTTCAGTTCCATGTCGCATCCATACAAGATCTCCAATGGCAAGCTGAAGAATGTGGAGCACTTTGACGACAAAGCCGAGATCGAAGAATATATCCGCTCTCTGCCAGTCAAGAGCGCCTTCTTTGCGCCAGGATCCTTCATGCAGAACTTTACCTCGCATCTCAAGCCTCGTCCAAGTCCTGCGAACGATGGAACGTACGTCATGGCCAGTATCATCAAGCCTGACACCAAGCTTCCTCTGACTGACATCACCGATACCGGGAAGTGGACCGGCGCAATTCTTGCTGAGCCAGAAAAGTACGAGGGAAAATTCTTCGCTGCGGCCGAAGGGCTTTACACGTTGTCTGAGGCGTGCGAGATCATGTCGAAAGTGCTCGGAAAGACGATCAAATATCAACAGCTCCCGGATGAGGTTTTCAAGGGATTCTTGCCGCCTGGATTAAAGGAACAGCTGTATGAGATGTGGGTGCTAAGCCGTGACTATGGTTACTATGGGCCTGACATGAAAGAGCTGGTGGGCTGGGCGAAAGAGCAGGCAAAAGGCCACTTGACCACGCTGGAAGAGTGGCTGGTGCGGGAGAAGTACTCGGTGGAATAGAATACCAGCCACGATGGACGTAGGCAGATAGAGCTAAAAAGCCTTGATACTTCGAAATGTAAGCACAGTATATCGCCTCATCACAATAGAACACTTTGATGCCATTACGTGATTTCGAGCAACTCAAGCCCGGACAAACGAGATGTCGGCATGACTTGTTGCGACTAGAGCTTACATTATCCTTTCTTTCCTCCATCGAATGGAGCAGATGTTCCCTCGAATGCTCTGCACCTTGTCCAAATTGATCTTGACGTTCACCAAGCTATCGTAGTTCTTCTGCGGTATACCTCGCCACGAGTTTGCAGCATTCCTAAATCCAACACGTCCAACACCAGCGCCCGCCAAGTATGTGAAGACCGCCGTGAAGGCATTCTCCGGGTTCTCGATCACGTCGTGGAGCGTCATATCCAGATCGCCCGCGGCGACGATCAAGCGCAGCAGACTTCGCCCGGCTGTAAGCCCTGCTGCGCTAGCGGCTTCGCCTGCGACGGGTATGAAGACGAGAAGACCTGTGATGAAGTTGAGGATGAACTCCTCACGCTCCTTCCTCTTGATCTCGTCAGCTTTTGCGACGATCTTCTCCATGCTGGCGATAGCTTCCTCGATAGAAACAGAGGGTAATGAGGTGGCATTGACCAGGTCCGCTAGCACGGTTTGCGCGTCAGTATTCGCTAAAGTACTGCACAACCTTGAAACGATCGAGCATGTCGTTGGCCTTGGGATAAGAGTCGCTAATAATCTTCTTAGGATTGTAGATCTCGACTGTGTCGCTATTGGGAAGCGGATAGTTGTAAAAGAAGTTGTCATGCTCTGCGATGCATTGCAAAACATCTTTGCCGGCGTACTGGTAACCGTTGTTTGTCCTCATGTGTCCCTTATCGAACCGAAATCATGCCTCGTCAATCCCCCACGTCTCTGACAGGTCACTGTGCCCTCCTTGTCCCCATCGTCTTCTTCATTGCTTCCGCTGCAGATTGTTCAAGGCTTGTCAAGCTTTTCAATGCTCGTCATGCTACTTACGCGACAAATTTCTGCAAGTCCACAGCCCAGTCCGTAGTACCCGCGAAGTTGTAAGAATCGTAGAAGACTGATCGGTTCTTTCTTCATGTCGTCGTGCATGCACGCCACCCACTCGGTGTCATTGTAGACCATGATGTTAGAGTCCTCTGCCGTCCATTGCTTATTGACGATGCCGCTCTTGATAATTTCCGCAATCTCGGAATTAGAGGTAAATCATCCAGTATCGCTACATTGCCCTTTGTTCGCATTGGATACCCGAGTTGAACCAGTGAACTTGCACCCTTCTGAGTCGCAACCAGCCTGAGCCATCTGGAAGGACCGGCCATAGCTGGCAACACCTACGACGACTTTATTGGAGGGAGCGCCAGCTTTGGTGACCATAGATAGCGCATCCGTGGTCTCCGTCTCGTTGACATGTGATCTCAGGCAATTGCCAGTCTCGCAGCCGGGAGAAATCCATTTGTGGCCGTAATCCCACTGACCGTGCAGGTCGTATGTCATATAAATAATGTAGTCGAAGCTCTGAGCCATCTGCTTGATAGGGAGTGATTCAAGGTACCTGTTGGGAGGGCTATAGCACTAGTGCTGAAAGGAAATAACTGTAACTAGGAATGCATTCTGTTCGATTGTTGTTGTTGTTATTAGGAGAGGACTATGGAAGAGGCAGGCTCAGGGGTCTGGTCTGAGCGCTGCTCAGACGCAGTGCTGCGATCAGTGCGCCTGATCGTGTGACTGACATGTCGACGATATCTATGATCCGACAGTACCAGTAGGATGCCGGTGCTGCGAACGAAACCTTCTTAGACGAGCCGTCTGATGATTTAAGGCTCGAAAGAAGCCTGTGGTAGTTTACATCATTCACGAAATCGTCGCTGGGAATATCTGGAATGTCGGGGCTTAGTCATCCCCATGTCAGCTCTTCCAATGTCAATGAATGAGAGGAAATGGCGACTTACGCGAGGGTATTCCCAGTCGAGATCTATGCCGTCGAGGCCATCTTCATTTATGAACGAGATGAGATTATTCTTGAACGTTTCACGATTGGCAGGCAACGCGGCCTCGCGAAGAATAGAAAACGTTCCAGGTTCGGTGCTGAATGCCTAACCTCCAAGCGAGACAATTTTCTTGACTCCCGTTATGCCCTTGAAGACTTCGAATTGCTCCGTGACGGACGAATCGGTGATCTCCACTTTGTAGTCGCCTTTCGTCACATTTGCAAAGGCGAAGTGCATGTGTGTGTAGCGCTTGTGTCGATTTGGTCGACAGACATCGTCAGACATTTGCGGGCAAGAATCCAAGACTCGAAGTACGCTACCTACATCTTGCTCGCCGGTACCGATCCCTTGACAATGTCTCGACCGCAATTGCTGATGCATCCGTTCTTTTTTGGCGCTGGTGTGCCAGGCGCTCCAGTCTCAGACTTCCAAATCACGCAAAAGTCGTCTGTCATGCCACATTGGCCCCAAATATTGCAGCAAACGTTGAGAGGACAAGGATTGAGCGTAGACAAGTCGGTGCCAGCCGTAGGTTGCACTGTGCCATTCATCATGGGTCCACATACGGCGTCGGAACGTTGGCAGGTATTGGTGGGCCTCCTGTGCTCACGCACATCTTATAATCAGAAAAGAGCCGCTTGCAGCCATTCCAGCCCCACGTCTTCTCGTTCAAATTCTCGAGGTCGTCCAGACACAGGTCTCGGGAAGCCGCGATCACGGCGCAGCTGTCGTCTTTCTTGGTTGTGTACACAGCGCAATGTCCGTTAGAGTCAGGCTTGGGCTTCATGTCTGGCATCTTGCCGTTTAAACAGCACACCGGCTGACCTGGGGCCAGGGATGAACAAAGATTCGTCTTGGTATTGACTTTCATGAAATCTGCTGCACTGATACCACACTTAGACGCGAGCGTGGCACATGTGTCACCGCTCACGACGGCTCTGAAGAAAAGATTCAGCAAGATGTACCAATGATTATCACTGTCGAGTGTACTGACCTAGTCTTGCAAGTTCCATCTGAGTTTCCGGAGGGTAGAGTGCTTGGCAATGTATCACTACTGCAGCAGACCTTTTTGTCTTTGACAAGAGTAGTGCAAAGGTTGGCACGATTGTACTTCACTAGATTAGACTGGCTGATGCCGCACCTATTCGCTACCGCCCAACAACCATCACCTGATTGAACGGAGGTTGTCTTACAACCAGCTCTAATAGTATGACGAGATCTTGCCTCGGAATGCATGGGAAATGTGCTGTTGGACTCCATTGTTGTGTTTGCTACGTTGCTGGACGTTCCATTGACTGGAATGGGAACGCGCAGCGTAACCTGCATCCATTTCTTGCCGGCATTTGCTTGGGAAACACGATCTCTGTCGGATTAAATTCTGACAGCTTCTCTCATAGTAGCTAGGCTTTTGGCGCTGGTAGCAATGATTCCAATGCTACAATCTGCGCCGCGGTGATCAGCTCCACATAGTTGGCCAACGGTGGTTCTGAAACGGCGTTGACCTGTGCGTAGGTCAAGAACTTCTTCAAAACGTCGGAGGTAAGTCCATGCTGATGAATCTCGGCCCCAGCGTACAGACCTATGACGGATGACTGGGAATATGCCAATTTCATGGCGTTGTTCGTGTAAGATGGTTGTTGTATGGTATGATGATTGGCGATCTGCTTACCGGCGGACAGGAGATGGTCAACTGAGAAGCCATCGTTGTTGTCGAAGTTAGGCATGTGTAGATACACAGAAGCAACTTCCAGAACTTGATTGGCCGTAGTACATAGAGATGCTTTTCCTTGATCGGGAACAAACGTGGCCTCCATTCCGGACTCGTAGTCCGCTGAGCATGCTCTGACTATCTTCAGGGTACTCTCGTCTTCCCTGACTGCCGTTCGAACGGCCATCTTGAGGAGCATCGTCTCGTTACACAAGGCCAATCTTCCGGCATCAGGGTACAAGAACCAGTCCGCGCTGGAGCTTCCGTTGCGCGATCCCGGGCATGATGTGGGGCAGGCTTTGAGTGCCTCCGGAGAGACTCGCTTGGCTGCTGCTAGCCATTCGTCGAGGTCGTCTGTGTCACTTTCCGCTCGGCGTAAGTTATCAAAGTGAGAATCGGAAGCAACAGTACCGACAGCTAGCAAAAGGTATGAAAGTAGTGAAAGATGATATGACTTCATATCTGCCGTGTATTGCTTGAGCAGGCAAGCAGCCTAAAACGAGTAATGCCCCTGCAACAATGAATGAAGATGCAGAGGGCGCAAGAGTGATACAGAAGAGGGAGTCAAATCAAAAAGGTCACGCAAGTGGTAAACGACACTTACAAGAACAAGAGGAACAACGACAACAAGTACATGTTGGAAAATTTGGACGAAAGTGTCAAGAAAATTACCGTTACGTGCTGCGGACCATGCCAAACATCTCATCGACGATGCAAGAGCAGGACTCGGTAGTACCATGACGAGAAAGACACAAGATTTGGGGGATAACACTACCTCCAGAACTGGCGAGAGATGGGAGACGGTGGACTGGAACGAGACCCGGCAGCAAGCCGTGAAAGACGGTGTGGCTGATCCCGATCAGAAAATCAAGGATTTCCTTAATGATCATTATGGCGCTTCTGGCTCAAAAAGTGCTAGTGAACACATCTCAATTACTCGGTCTTATCGGAATTACAGCTGTTGAATTCGGGCATGAGTGTTAGCCAGCTACATATTTCTATGGCATCCTTCGAGATGTGTCGTGTCATTCCACCCTGAAGTTGCCGCCTGTGCCGTGGAGGCAAAGATTTAAAAAGAAAAAAGAAAAAGAAAAATCGTTGAAGCCAATCTATGGGCTGACCATTGCGGAGCAGCATTTCTTCACCTGGATTCTCTTCTCTGTATCTTGCTTCGACCACTCGATCATACTTCTCCTCCAAATCCATCAAGTTCATCACCTCAACCATTGATCGAATCGACAATGAAGACGTTCTCCTCCCCACAAGGGCAATTGTGTTCCTGCGATGCCCCGTGCCAGACTCGTGCCAGACTTCGAAATCATGGTCGTCAGGCAGGTCTACATGAATCTCCTTCGTGCTAACGAAGGTATTAATGTCTTCCGCCTCGGTGCGGCACCAGACGTCGCCTGTATTGTCGCGCTCGAATCTCAATCGCTTTATCAAGTGCGTGA
Source organism: Setomelanomma holmii (assembly GCA_010015745.1). NCBI lineage: Eukaryota > Fungi > Ascomycota > Dothideomycetes > Pleosporales > Phaeosphaeriaceae > Setomelanomma > Setomelanomma holmii. The sequence goes on from ML978222.1 coordinate 122,598, forward strand.
CCGACTTAACGCGATCAAAATCGGTCCATCCTATGGATATCATGTCGATGTCGATGTTCAGCCAGACATAACGCCGTTCTGAATCCTTCGGAGCGCCATTAGCGATAGCTAGATTGGAGAAGGTCCCGTGGTAAAGTCTCCCATACCTAGCTTCTCGGCATGTCTGTAGTGGACCTGGTACCGGCGTGGGTGAAGATAGGAAGGGTCCGTACGATGAGTGCGGCACAGTTGTGGTGTCTTTCTTGAAACGGATCTGGACGTCGACGATGCGAGGCTCGATTGTCATTTCCCATATCCGAGCTCGGAGCTCTGCAGGCAGTCGAGGAAACGGGTGAAATGTGACCATGTTGCAACGGAATTACGGAGTGTTAGTGGCAATACCTCGGTTGTGCGCGGTGTGAATGAGTCAAAATAACAGAAAGCAACAGAACGGGAAGAAATCAAGTGATCAACTTGTACCTGTATGGAACTAGCCCAAATGCAGGGACTTCGGATGAGGTGAAGCTACGACCGGGAACCATGCAGGGGACATACTGGCGACACGCCAGGCAGACCGTGCTAGTGGCCGTTCTGGTGCTTCGGGCGCGAAGGCTTGGCAACGTGCCTAAGCGTATGGTCCGTCCGGGCCAGATCGACTTCACACCTCAATAACACCTTTTGGTGTACCTCCGGTGTTGTCGATGAGCCAGTCACGCAGGCACAGACCCATACTACACGCGACCTTGTGCAGAAGGCGGTTGACATGTCCCCAAGCACCCTTTCGCCTTTGGCCGGGGTCGATCCTGGTATTGGGGCTGATAGTTATTCGCGGACATGAAGTTTCTCTAATCTCTCCAGACTCGAGGACTTGTTCTCTTTGAGCTCTACCACAAAGTATACTCGGCAGCCCCTCGCCCGAATCGTTGCTCTCCTTAGCAGCGGACATCTCCCTCTCTCGATCTTCTCGTCAACTGCAACCCTCACTCGTGTTGCACCAGCCTTTACAATGAAGTCGTCCTCCTTTGCCTTTTTCATCGCGCTCGTTCGCCAGGTCGCTCTGTCCCGCTTTCCAGAACTTCAACTGGATCCGGAAACCGCCAAAGATTGTGTTGAATGGTACAACAATGGCGACGGAGAATCGTGCGAGTATGTGCGCGATTACTTTGGAATCATTCCTGAGCAGTTCCATCGATGGAACCCGTCGCTTGGTCTCGACTGCAAGCCATGGGACTATCAATCATACTGCATTGTCACGCAGGAAAGACTAGACAATACACCAAACTCTCAACTTCGTCCTCGAAAGTACCTACTAGTACGAGTAGCGCGCCCACATTAGGGCCATCTCCCACGACCTGGACCGATAAAGGCTGCTTTGTGGAGGATCCGAAGATGCCAATTCTCGACCAAAACATGAGCCCTAACGGAGACGCATCCTTGACTGTCCCGAAATGCAAGAACAGTTGTTACCGCCGCGCTTACGAGTTCGTTGGTCCCCTACCAGTAGCACCAGTGTCAAGATAGCCACCGTGAGCAAGACAACTGGCGCAAAAAGGAACGTGGTCATGTTGTGGAAGGACTAATGATTCGGTGATCGGCTTTTTTTTTGGTTGTCATTGGTATGGAGTACAATCGAGTGGTCGAGGTTCTTCGTGTAGATATACTAGAGACGATGTACACCTGTATAGCCGTTCTAAACTTGCGTCAGTTGCGAATATCAGTTCAGGTTACACGAAGCAGTCAAAATGGCCCATGACGAGGACTCACTGAGTCGCGTCGATCAGCGATACTTCGCAACGTGCAAGGCTCAAACTTTCTATAATGCCAGCAATTTCATCAATGAGTACACCTGCACTGTCTTTTCCCGCACGTTGCAACTGCAGTTGAGTTATAGGTATCTGCCCTGTCAGCTCGCTTGGATTCGAGATTAACCAGGTAGACTAGTACTTACTGTGCCACGGCCTTACAGAGCCTTCTCTCCAGAACAACACAATCCCACTCTAACCAAGAGCCTATGCTATGTAGCATTCAGGGGTAAAGAAGATTGTTGTTCCCTATAATCTCCTTTTTCAATCCCAGAATCAGCAATTGATGGTGTCGGGCCTTAGTCTAGGTACCGTGCCGCACACTTGGATGCATGTATCTACGCAAAATGCCACATGGGTCGGACAGTCCGAGATACGCTGGTATTTATCCTTCTGGTAGTCAGCCTTCTGTACACCTGCCATATTGAGACTATCCCGAAGTCCGACCGAGTCTGTATCGTTGTCGCGATCAATAGTGCCGGGCACCAGTTTGGCTCAGCCTTTCTTCCAGCTTAGCCGCAAAGCGTAGACTCCGACAAGTCGCTCGAAGGAACAAATCCAGATGCATGATCATGTGTCTAGTCTATCGTTCCAGAATTCCGTTAGACTGGGCGATTGTAAGGCCTGCCACGAAGGAAGACTAGAGTGATCCAGATCGAGTACCACGAAATACTGCAGTTGGTGGGCCGATCTTACAACGGCCACTACCTGCGATGCGTTTCTGAGTGAGAACTACGTCGCTCTTGGTGACTTCCGTCGTTGGGTAATATCATTACCCAAGTCCTCCGCGTGCGGTTCAAAATACTCACAAAGATGACAGAATCCTTCGATTACAGCGGGCTGTGGCAACTTGATCGTCGGCAAGTCGTACTGCTTCGAGGCTATCGGTGAGCCACTGCCGGCACCAGGTACGACCACACAAGCACCATCGACGTCCTCATCGGCAACACCAATCGTCTCAACGTCTTCAAAACCGGTCGTGATCTCATCAATCACGCCCACCACTTCTGTCAAGTCTAGTGCGACTGTCAGCACTACAACCACGAGCGCTGGGAACGGGGTTACCAATCCTCAGCCCACCCAACCTAGAATGGTCAGCAACTGCAATAAGTTCCACTGGATAGCCAAGGGTGTTGTTTGCAGCCAAGTGATCAGCTACGAGAAGATCACGCTGGCCGACTTCGTCAAGTGGAACAATGGAGTCGGGTCGGATTGCAAGAGTATGTGGGCCATGTCGTATGTCTGCGTTGGTGTCTGAAGTTTCCTTGGTGTGGCTACAAGCCGGTTCGAAGACATGAGGTGGACATATACCTTTGTATGCCTTCGGCAATTCCAAGTAGTAACGTGAAATAAGATTTTTGACCCGCAGTCAAAAGTTGCTAGCCGACGCGACCCAATCTGAGTTGGGCTCTTCCGTGCGTGGTGAGAGTATACAGGCCCCGTCCTCGCACCTGTTTGACCAATTGAGCTATGCCGTGTCGCAATTCTCCAGCCTAGCTACAAGCTGCAACGCGTCGCGCGGTGCATGCGTGGAAGAGCACCTCTCTCTAAACAGCAGCACATCTGAGCACAGCTGAAGGGCAAAGGTGATAGAGGGTTCAGATACGAGGCTACGAAGAAGAATGCAGAGGTGTAGAGGTGTAGAGGAGAAGGCTAGACGCGATGCGGAGGGCACTAAGTAACTCGGTGAATCTCGGCTACGCCGCGCCGACGGCAATCGCTATCCCCATTCCCGGTCAACAACATCATCGAAATGTCGAGTCGTGCATCTTCCTACCCCACATTCGTCATTATTAATGCACCATATTGCGTGATGTGGTCAATCGCAGTTCTAGAAGTCCCGAGCCGTAGCTGCTTCATCGCTCTTTAAAACCACCATAAAGTAGACAGCCCCGCGGACGTCATTGAACCCTGAGCATTCTAGGAACCGCACCAAGCCATTGACGCGCAAACAAATACCTTCTCATATCGGCCAATATGAAAGAAGCGGTCGTCGCCAAGGGCCCAAAGGTCACCATCAAAGATGTACCGATTCCGGAACCTCAAACAGACCAAGTCGTTATTCAAGTCGTGGTTTCTGGCAGCAATCCCAAAGACTGGAAGATCCCAGAATACTTCCCCGATTACAACGCAAATTCGGGCGATGATATCGCTGGTATCGTGCACAGCGTCGGGAGCAATGTCTGGGAGTTCAAGCCTGGCGATCGAGTCGCATCTTTCCACGAGATGTTGAGCGGCGGTGGTAGTTTCGCCGAGTATGCCGTAGGCTGGTCCTGGACGACGTTCCATATTCCAAACAACGTCAACTTTGAGGAGGCAGCAACTCTCCCTTTGGCAGCTATGACTGCAGCGATTGGACTGCACCAGCGCCTTGGGCTGCCGGACCCATGGACGCCAGTCAAAGAGTCGACACCGTTGGTGGTGTATGGCGGCGCAGCTGCAGTAGGCGCGTATGTCATTAAGCTCGCCAGGCTTGCCAACATCCATCCTATCATTGCTGTTGCGGGACGCGGCGAGAAGTTCGTCGAAGGACTGATTGATCGATCACAGGGCGACACTATCGTCGATTACCGCAAGAGCGACGATGCGGTGGTGCAGGGCATCAAGGACGCGTTAAAAGGCGCGAAGCTCAACTATGCGTACGACGCAACTTCTGAGCACAACTCCTACACCAACATTGTCAAGGTGTTGGAGCCAAATGGTCACCTTACACTTGTTCTACCGGGAAGGAAGTACGAAGGCATTCCTGAAACCGTGCAGCAGACGATCACTTCGGTCGGAGAGGCGCACAAGGGCGACAAAGACTTTGCATACATCTACTTCAGATACCTAGCCAGGGGATTGGCTGAAGGCTTTTTCAAGCCGCACCCGCATGAGGTCATCGCCGGAGGCTTGGGAGGCGTAGAGGAGGGTTTGCGGAACCTGAAGGAGGGTAAGGCGAGTGGTGTCAAGTACGTATTCAAGATTGGCGAGACCAGTGGTGTCAAGGAGAAACTATGAATGTAGAGACAAAGCAAGATACTGAGTTGTAGCTGGATCAGAAGTTTTTCTGAGTGGACACAAACCCAATAATGCCGAGATCTTGTGTAGGCACGCCTGGGTATGTTGAGGGGAAGGCCGATCTCTAGTCACAAGCTCCTCGCCGGCTCCTTGCCGTTCGACCAAAGCTCATCTTCGTTAGCCAATCATCCTTTCCTCAGCGATTTCATGTTGTATTCGTTGCACCTCGAGATAGTCCCCTTCGACATGTTTACCATAGCCTGCATCTTCGTCTATGAAAACCACATTTTCGATGGCACAAGGCCAGAGACAGGCATCCACGCCATCTCCCCAGTCCCAAAAGCGATCAATGCAGACCACATGAATCTTTTCGACGTTAAGAAAAAATCGAAGGAGGTCTTTCTCATAGTAAAAGTTACCAGAATCTCATCCATCTGTCCATTTACGACTGAGCCTCAATCCCTGGATAGACGATGCAATCGGTAGAAAGTAAACCAGATGCGACTTCCCTATGTCAATCAAATCAATGTTCAGGTTCAGCCAAACATATCGGCGATCTGTGCCGTGCTGCTCGTCGACGTCCAAGGAGATTCGTCGGTAAAGTCCGTGATTCCGGGCTTCTCGACAAGTATGCAGCGCCGCAGGGATTGTTGACGAAACCATGTGGACATATGGCTGGTAAGATTTCCATTCTTGTCGAGCTTTTTTTCTCGCCTTTCGCCCTGCACGTTTCGAGCTGGGCACGCCGCTCATGGCTTCCTTAAACCTCGAAGAGTCGATGTAATGCCATTCGCTTGGGTGCGACCACATTACTTCGCGAGGGTCTTCCGGCATCGGCTGCACAATGCGGACCTCGACCTCACGAGGTTCAACGGTCATTTCCCATATGGCTAAGCGAAGTACTAACGGCAACCTGGGAAATGGATAGAAGGTGGACATGTCGTGAATGGGCCGAGTGACTACCGGCTATTCCTGGTGATCAATATGATCAGCGCCAACCAGTCTCCGCTGTAAGAAAATGGTAGGAGAAAAAGCTCACCAAATCAGCGAACAATGTCTAATTGGGCAGTCGCGAAGTCTTCTACGGCGCGTCTGGATGAATGGTACGAAGCGACTTAGATGCAATGCCGAGAAGGTTGGCGGCATCAAAGTTGTACTACGTGACACTGTGGGCTGCGCGCAAGATAACGCAAGAACCTATCAGGCGAGGCTAATGCAGGAACCATGGGCAGGTGGCATACCAGATATATGGCTGCAGTGGACAGTCGAACGCTCGCTTAATATCGTCGAAGGCACCTGTGTCATGTTGCGTCCGCAACGTGCGTCACTGTCGCCCTGGCGACTTTGGGACTTGGTTGCCGGACGGACAATTTCCGCCCAACTGAGTGCATACTGCTTCCGGAATCCGGTCGCTTAGCCGCAATCCCTGTATTGACTTCGAAGAACGAGGGGAAATCAGGAAGATTGACAGGGATTGCTGATTCGTCATTGCCTGACAGGGATTGCATCCGAGTTGACGAGATATTGTATGAGAATGGCGTGGTCGCTATACCCCATAACATTGAACATCACTCGAGGAGTCTCGTACCACAGCTCGTCATGAGCGATATGCAATTCGACGCGAGCTTAGACTATGACCTCGACAAACCAATTCCCACGACTGCGACCGGTCTGCGTCAAGGCCTTACATCCTATGGAGATCCACATTTCTCCCTGTTCTTGCGGAAAGTCTTCATCAAGGCACTTGGGTACACAGATGATACACTATCGCGCCCAATCGTGGGCATCGTCAACACTTATTCCAGCTTCAACCCTTGTCATGCGAACATCCCACAGCTTATCGACGCCGTCAAGCGTGGGGTCCAATCGAGCGGAGGATTAGCCATCGACTTTCCGACTATCAGTATTCATGAGAGCTTTGCGAGTCCGACTAGCATGCTTTTGAGAAACTTGATGAGCATGGACACGGAAGAAACGATTCAAGCTCAGCCGGTCGACGCTGTCGTGCTCATTGGAGGTAGGCTTCACACAATATTTATCTCAATGTTGCAAGCTGACCGCAGCACAAGGGTGCGACAAGACTACACCCGCGCAGCTCATGGGTGGCATATCAGCCAACAAGCCTATTGTGCACCTAGTGACTGGTCCGATGATGCCCGGGAGCCACAAAGGCGTTCGCATAGGTGCGTGCACCGATTGCAGGAACAATTGGGCCAATTTTCGTGCCGGCACCATCGACGTTGAAGACATCTCGGCCATCAACGATGAGCTTGCTCCTACTGTGAGCATTGTTCCCTTCCTTCAATGATAATGGTTGACAAACTGTAGGGCGGAACGTGCGGAGTGATGGGCACCGCGAGCACTATGGCCTGCATCTTGGCAGCCTTGGGTATGATGCCACTCAACGGTGCCACCGCCCCAGCTGTCTCTTCAGCGCGTCTACGTGTAGCCGAAGCAACAGGAAAGATTGCCGTTCAAGCGTCGTCAACGAGATTGACACCTCAGCAAATCCTGAGTCGTGAGTCATTCCTCAACGCTATCACAGTGCTGCAGGCTATCGGTGGCTCCACAAACGCCGTTGTACACCTTATGGCCATTATCGGAAGGCATCCCGATGTTGCAGGTACCATCACACTTGACACTTTCAACGAGATTGGTCGAGGAACGCCTCTTCTGGTAGACCTCAAGCCGAGCGGTGAGAACTACATGACGGACTTCCATAACTCTGGCGGCATGGTTGCTTTGCTTCACGAGCTAAAGCCATTGCTATATCTCGACGCGAAGACAGTGTCTGGTAGGACTCTTGGAGAGGAGCTTGCGACGGCCCCATATGTTAGGGTACCTCGTCTATCGCCGACAAATTGCTTGCATGCTCTCGATAGTCCACTTTATCCCGCATCGTCGCTTGTGGTACTTCGTGGCAATCTATGTCCTAATGGAGCGATTATGAAAGCAAGTGCATCGAAGGACAGGAGATTGTTGCGGCATAAAGGTCGAGCAGTAGTCTTCGCAAACTCGGCTGATCTAGCAGCGCGCATCGACAGCTCGGACCTTAAAGTCGATGCAGACAGCATTTTGGTACTCCAAAGTATCGGCCCAGTAGGAAATCCTGGCATGCCAGAGTCAGGTCTGATACCTATTCCACGCAAGCTCAGCGAGCATGGTGTGCAAGACATGCTTCGACTTTCCGATGGCAGAATGAGTGGGACGGCAGGAGGAACAATTGGTCTGCACATTTCGCCAGAGTCTTCAGACCCAGATTCAGTACTCGGCATCGTCGAAGACGGCGACATAATCGAGTGCAATATTGACCAAGGTGCGCTCGAATTGCATGTGGCGGATGCCGATATCAAGAAAAGAATCGAGGTACGGAAGAACACAAGCGGGGCGATAGGCAAGGCGGCGCAATTGCGCACAAGAGGCTACCGCGGACTGTATATGCGGAGCGTCAACCAAGCGCACGAGGGCGCTGACTTTGACTTTTTGACCGCTGGCGGCCCTACAGCCGACTCAAGGGCCTAGAAATCCTGGGCAGTATAGACGAAATCTGATTGTGGTATGAAGCCGTCGAAGAGGCTTCGCATAACAGCGTCAATATCCATGTTGTCGCCAAAGTCATACGATTGCTGAACAGGGTCAAACCAGCTCGTATATCCGGTCTGCGTATCGGTAGGAAGAGCGGGTGGCGAAGAGCATACTGTGGCGTAATTCTGTCCGGATCTGCTGCCGCTGTCCAAGTCATTGTGCGACACCATGGATACCTTGGGAAACGCTGCAACCGCTGCGAGCTCTCTTTGCGAAGCTGTTGTGCGGACGCTTTCAACCCAACATAGCGTCGACCTGCTCAGGTCTTCTAGAATGTTACGTGCGCGTTTTGCACCCGACCAGTGTTCGCCCATTGCGCCGAGAATGCTTAGGCTGATATTTGTGTCGCCCACAAGATCTTCCAGCTTGACGTTCATAGCAAGCTCTGATACAGATCGTAAGCAATATATCATTGTGATCGTGGCTGAGATGATCCCGTGCAAGGTGATCCAATCATGTACCATGAGCTCTTGCCTGTATAGCTTATCGTACAGTCGGATACTCTTGCGTGCGGACTCATGACATTCGATTAGTGCACCTGATGAAGGTATAGGTATGGCTGGGCTTGGACGAAGGAGCAGCACCTTCATGGCGTGATATCGTATTTCGCACAGCGTCTCCATGTAAGTGTTGCCGCTGACGTCGCGCGGGAACCTTGAGGACCACTCGTCAAAGCGGCTAAGCATATCGCGTTGCCATGCAAGGATATCGGTGATGGGAGGATATGCGTAAGACGGAGCCTCGCGCACGATGCTATTAGCAACGTACTTAAGCTCAGAGTTTAGCTTAGCCAATTTGAAGAAATGTATGGATATTGCGATACAGCTAGCGCTCCCTACCGTTGGTGCTGGCCCTGGCAAATCCTCCTCATCGAGGTCGTTTGGTAGCTAGATGCAGTGAGCAGTTTGTTCGAATTGGTAATGTGGAAAAGGCTCACCCTGAGTTCACAAGCCTCATCGCGTAGCCCTATAGGGCGACCCATCATGGTCGAGATGGAGCGATCGAGAGTATATACTGTCCAGAAGAGTCGCGTTCTCATCTCTTGGTCCACTAGAGAAATGCCGGATGATGCTGTGACATTTCTTTGTAGGCCTAGGTCCACCACTGCGGCAACGCACTGATAGTTTAAATGCCATATGCTAAGACGCATATGCGGATTGTGAAACGTGAAGATCAAAAGCAGAAGCATGCACTGCAGTCCCTGAATCGAGCTTTGCAGATTAAGTTGGTCGAAATACTGCAATGCTGAAAGGCAGTAAGATTCGCCTGAGAATTGGCGCTTGCTCCGATGAGAGAGAATAGTCGCTGAGATAGCCAAGACCATGTATAGATGGAAGCTCACATGAGGATCTTCCTGGCGCGACCCAGCATTGGTCACTCTCTCAGAGAGCATCTTGTCGACGGCAGCCCGAAAGGAAGGCTCGTGAAGGACAGGCCATTGAGGATGTATTGTATCAAAATACGCCTTGCAAAGTCGATCCACGAGCGACTGATTTGGGAAGGGCAAGGGGCCTTGAACCGCATCGATGAGATCGTTGATGATGGACTGGCTAGCTGATGACTCGGCTCGTGACACAGGCCAGACATTCTTCTGTGATGATTTTGCAAGAAGGAAACGGGCGAGAAAGTAGCCACTCGATGGTCCGATGTACTTTGGATCCGTATGTGCGCCAATCGAGATCAATCCAATCTCATGGGCGCGCCTGTCTGGAGGTCTTGCCAACTGATCTGTAGTACTGATGGGTGGTGTTAGCTCGCTTTGTCGTTCTTGCTGCTGCCGCGAGGCGTTGCCCTCGACATCGACAAGATCCTGTGTGATTGTCTCTTCCGATAACTCTACCGACAGATCTACGTCGTGAAGCCTATTGCGAATTATTGATTCCAGCCATGCGATGCGCCTACTAAGACGCAGTACTTCTCGCTCGCCAGCGCGGTCACGAGGTGCAGAACGAAGTCGCAAGCTATCACCGTCGACACATTCAGCCGAAGCTTTCTGGCAATTGTTGCATACTGGATACTGGCCGTCGCACTGCAATTCCCCATTTGATCAGACGATCTGCCATTTTCCGTCATTCCGCTGAGTGGTACTTACGCGGATTTTGCGTCGCTGACACCGCGCACAGGCGAGTCGAAGTCGCGGGTTCCGGCGTGCTTCTTTGTCGGGCATTGTCCGTTGTTGTCGCGGGCAGATTGCGCTGCAGCCGTGGTGTTGCGAAGACGGGCGGGCAGCGGCTTTTCTCCGTCAGAAGCCTGAACAGAAACGTAATGCCTCGGGAAATGTCCGTCGTCTCCCAGCCAAATGCTCCCAACACAACCGTGAAGCAACGCGATGTTCACTACGATCATATTTCGCGGCTTGAATCACCCACTTCGAGTAATTGCGCAATCTATCCTGCGACCTGGCCGTCGAAACCATCATGGCTGAAGCCGCAGCTGACCAGAAAATCTTCGTCACTGCAGACCATGCTCGAGACTTTGTTCAAAACCTTCTCATCGCGAATGATGTCCCCTCTGAGAATGCGACCATCGTTGCGCGATGTTTGATTGCAGCCGATCTGCGTGGCGTCGACACACATGGAATGAATCGAATCCCGTCCTATCTCGAGCGGATACGACAAGGCGTCCTGAATGGTGCAGCAACACCAGAAGTCAGGCAGATCACTCCAGTAGTAACGCAAGTGGATGCACTTAATGGCTGGGGTTTCGTCGCAGCGGACGTTGGAATGGCAGCCGCAATTGAGGCTGCGAAGGTACGCGATCATATCCATGTATCTTACGAGCACGTAGTCAAGACTAATCGTGTGTTTTAGGTCTATGGCATCGGCATGGCCAGCATCAAGCACTCCAACCATTTTGGCATGAGCGCTTGGATTGTGCAAAAAGCGCTCGACGCCAACATGATGAGCCTAGTCTTCACCAACTCCAGCCCAGCATTACCAGCTTGGGGCGGAAAGAGCAAATTACTTGGTGTATCGCCGCTAGCATGTGGTGCACCCGGCAGAGACAACAACTTCATCCTCGATATGGCCCCATCTATCGCAGCAAGAGGCAAGATACACAAGGCAAAGAGAAGAGGCGAGTCTATACCTTCAGACTGGGCACTGGATAAAGATGGTCATACAACGACAGACCCAGCAGCGGCTTTGGATGGCGGTGTCATGCTTCCTATGGGCGGTCCAAAAGGCTCGGGTCTGGCTGTCATGATGGACGTGTTTTCAGGAGTACTCTCTGGCTCTGCATTCGCGGGACATGTGACAGGCCCTTACGATCCCTCGAAACCGTCAGATGTTGGACACTTCCTTGTGGCTATCAAGCCTGATCTGTTCATGTGCCTGCAGGACTTTAGAGATCGCATGCAATATCTCTACGACAGGGTTGTGGGTGCGGAGAGGGCTGCGGGTGTGGAGAGGATATATTTCCCCGGTGAATTGGAGCAGCTGCAAGAAGCGGAGCGGGAGATTACGGGTATACCGTTTGTTCAAGCTGAGATAGACGCTCTCAATGAGGAGGCATCCAGAGTTAGAGTAAGCCTTTTGCATGGAAATCTAATTTGAGTGAACCATCCCAGTGTTGTTTTTAGAAGCTGGGATTAAGAAACTCCTATTGACGGGTCCCAGGTAATGCAGCAGTCAGACAATCTGCGCACACTTCATCTAATAGTACATTGTGTTGAGAATACGTGGGTTCAGTCCAGGTTGGTAGAAGGAAGCCTCAGGTCCCCATGCGGTGAGCGTGGCTGGCGACCTGGTGGGCAGGAAGGTACCATGATAGACGCTACTGTACTCAGCTTGTGAGGACGTACACAACACGATAGTCAAGACAATACGTTGCAGCCACCCCACCTTGTCCCTCTCCTTACTCGATTATCCATGGTAGTCATACTACTAGAGGGACCTTGTTCTAATACATTGCCCATATCTTCCACACTTCTCATCGAATACATGATGAGGACAGCTTCCCGCTTACGAAGCTTGTTGAATGCTAGTAGAGATCTAAAATTCTAAAATTCCATAGAACGATTCCTCCGCACGAATTTCTTCTGCAGCTGTTTCACCCACGGCAAGTGTTCACCGGACGACGTCCGGATTCCGTAGATCTGTGCTCTTTTCTTGTTTGGTACTACCATGATCTTGCTCTCTGGTGCACAGGAATTACACTGACATTCTAGGTAATGCACTCCGCTAGCCTATTGAACCAAATGTTCGCCTAGGTACACCGAGATCTTCTTGCTTTCCAGGGCGCAGAAGCTGCACGGGCACTCCACGTAGTGCGTATGTACACCATTGATTTCCTCGCACAATCGCTTGCAATCATCGCACACAAATTGTAGCACGGGAGGGCATTCGGTTGACCCTTCTTTCGATGCACATCGATAGCAGGTGCATGTTGGAGGTAGCCATCCTTGAGATATTTGTCCGCAAAGAGTACAGGGCTCACAATCCCGGTACGTTCTCAGTCGTGCGTTATGGCGCACACAGATTATGCCTCGGGGATCTCGAGACAGAGGTTTTGAGGCTTTCGGATGCAAGTTTTGGCTGCGCAAAGGTGGGCAGCCGCATCTGAAAATAACCCACGAGCTGGTAAAAGAAGGCTGTACAATGCTGGACGAGCTGAAATCTAGAATACGCGGCCCAGGAAGCAGACATATACACAGCCTCTGCAAGGTGTATGATTTATACTTTGAGATCCAATTCTGATGCTCTTCACGCAATCCCGATGTCTGCACAGAACCTCTTAACAGCACTCTGCTGAACAGCAGCCTCCTACCCCTAATCCTAATGAACAACAGGAATAGCCTGGAGAACAACAACAGCCCGATCCACTTAGACAACTACAACTCGCCGTACCCGGGCCATTAGAATCCAGAAACTGATTGACAGACTGTACAAGCACACTTTCTACCAGACTCGTATTGAAATCGCGCGTGTTGAGCACGACAGCAACATCCAGCCCATCACATTGCCGCGACCAAACCCACGTGTAAGCTCCCGCCATGCTCCCACTTCTCGAATACCCAGGTGCGCGTCCGTCGCTCCAGCCCCACACTGGGTACAAGCTCACAGTCTTTGTGAGGGTAGCGGCGCTGGCGGCAAGAGCTGCTCCGCCCATGTCGCTTTCCTTGTATATGCCATCACCGCCGTAAACAAATGGCACGGTAACGTTACTCAAAGGATCCAGTGCTGACGGTCCGGATCCTGGGTCGACCTGCTGGACGTGGTCGCTGGTATGGTATTCGGCACTTGTGCGCCACATACGGACGTCTAGGTCGTGGGGTTCAAGCACAGCGGAGGATAGGTAAGTGTAGTAGTCGGGAGCGCTGGTGATGTTCTGAACAAGATAGCTGAGTAGCAAGTAGCCATAGTTGGAGTACACGAACGGGTTTGCTGTCCCGGGAGTGTAGTCGAGCATTTGTTGCAGCTTCCACTCTATGATGTCGCGTTCACTGGCGGGTCGCGTGCCATGGCTCGTTTCGAGAGATATATTGCGCATCATATACACGGGATCGCCACTAATCGATCGGTCGTCTCCACCTTCGTGCTCTAAGAGATTCTGTACGGTGATATTGAAGACACGTGGATCCTTGGCCGAAGTGTATCCAAGGCGGCTGTACACTGGTGTGTTGCTTAACAGCTTTCCTGAGGCCAGGAGGGACTGTACGGCAGCAACACAATAGATCTTGCTGACACTGGCGAGGAGGAAGACATCGTCTGGCTGGGTATTGAGAGCTTCATTAGTATTCCAATCGAAGGCGTAGTTCAGCAGCTGGTTTCCACCTCTGGCGATACTTAGTTGTGATTGCGTGATGTTGTTTGGAGACATGAAACCAGCCATCAGATCCGTAGCAAACACATGGGTCGCATTGTTGTTGGGGAAGCCGTTGAGACTGCCCTGGGTCCAGCGGTACCACGGGTTGCCATTATCGAAGGAAACCTGATGAGATTCTGCTGCAGAATCTTGTGCAAATCGCAGATGCTGAAGAAGAGGGACTTGTGAAGAAGAGAGGGATGTGGACAAGCACGTCGAAAGAACCGGGGCTATCGTCCATAATAGGCTGACCATGACTATTTTGGCGGATTAAAGAACGCAAAGTGGGTGCAAAATGATGATAATACAAAATGAGCAGACCGAGTACATGTAAACACTTGTAAGTGTCAGAAAAGTGCCAGAAGCGCCACCTGCAGGAGAAGAGCTGAGATTCACTCCATCGCATGTTGCTGTCAGGTATATCAGCCGCACTACAGCTCCAATGAGTTTTTATCGAGCTGGACTGGCTCAAGCTCGTTCTCATGGCCGAGATGATTGGTTGGGCATGAATACCTTGTATTGTGGCAGTTTTAGTACACTCGGTACACGCTAGGTCAACGGGAATGAGCGTGTGGCGGACCATCTGCATTGCCTTTTCCTTAGGCCAGCTGTCCACAATGCGCCCTGCCATACCATGAAACTTGTAAAATCAAGCGCATAAGTCCTCATTTCATAGGCAAACCCCACGTGATATGCATGCAATGCTACATTTAACTTCGGTTGTATCTGAAAATGTACGTGGATGATGTCATCAATACGCTAACCACCTGCAAGACCTCGCAAGCAAAACTCCAACATATTGACTTCAGCTCTGTGCAATGCAAGCCCAATCGAGACCTTCAGCTATCTTGCGGCCGGACAGTCGTTCAGGATGATGTAGGGCCCAAAATATGTTATCGCTATGGTTAAGGCGCTCCCACTAAGTCCTTCTTGCCCGGCATTTCACGCCAGGATGGAGTACGACAGCAAAAGAAGCTGCTATCGCGTCAAAGAATGATTCGACGCCGCGCTTCCCAATACTTTGTGAGGCCACTTACGCTAACGAGAGTTTCGCCCAGAACCTGCAACGACGGCGACAATGCAACTTCCCCGGGCATGCCGATGAGAAAAAAGCTAAAGAAGCTCATGTCGCTTACCTCGCTCTACCTCTTTGTCTGTGCGCGAACGCTGTGTAGCTGTATCGAGAGAAGAGAGTAGGGTCAATGATTGAACCACACTCGCAGGAAGTCGGTCTAAACCTTGTGAAAATAACAAGACCTCAACTCCAAGCTGTCTTTGATTCCTTCCTTGGGACAGGAAAACTAGAGCTTTGTGTGCTTACAACTCATTGGCATCGAGATAGTTTATCAAAAACATAGCGCTTGTTATCAGCAGGCGCTTTTGCAAGTCCCGATGACAAGAATATTTGGACGACATACGCAGAGCATGACTCAGCAGTACTGTAATCACGTCAAAGAGAAAGTCTCAATGATTTGCATCCCATTGAGTAGGGTAGCAAGTTTTCTAAATGTTGCAGGGAGCAAACAAGATTTTGGGTAGTTCGTACCTGATGCAACATTCGGGTCAATTGGTACGGTGAGCGCAAGCATGGTCATGATCAGTTAATATGCCACGCTGAATAGTACTAATACACAAACGCCTCAACCAAACCGGGATGACCCAACGATCCAACTCGGAACGCCAAAGGAGACTGCCATGGGCAGATGACCCAACCAAGAGCCGGCCGTTGCATGCTTTAAGTTTTTCAGAGTGGTATGCAGTATCCAAACCGACGCCGCTTCGCCAAAATGAAAATCGCTCGGTATGCCAAACCAATCGCAAACATGGTAAAGAACAGAAGAGAAGGTCATCAAAAGGCCTAACGTCCTACAAGGCCCTGTCAGCAAGAGTGTTCTCATCGCCAGACACTCTTAGTACCAGGCGCAAGACTGCCTCTGCTGCTAGTTGAACCGTTGCTACTGATCCTGACTGGTGCCCTGTTCAAACCTGCAGCAGGTTCTCGAGGTCGATCCTCTCCCGTGATGGCCATCGTGGTTCGCCTCGCACCAGCCTTCATAATGGGAGTCGTCCGCGGACTAAGCACGCTGTTCTTCCAATCGGCATCGTGATTGTTCTTGACCATGCGACGCGCCGCACTCGCTGAGAACATGGAATTCTCGTTTGGCGGACTACAGGATGTTGCTGTTGGACTACGACGGCGATGCGCGCGACTGACAGGAACAGCAGCGCCTGAGTTTGTTGATGATCGACGTTTGAGGGCAGAGCCGATCTTTCGTGCATCTGAACCGGTCCACTGCTCTCCTTCTGAGCCTGATGAATTGCCGGCTTTCTCGGGAGATGACGCGCTTTCGACGATACTCAGCGAGGACTTGCGCACCGTGTTATTGCCAATTTCGCGCAGAGGCGAGGTGTTGTCTGAGTCAGAGCTGAAAGTGTGCATCGTCGGAGGAGCGGGCGAGCCATCCGACTTCTTTGATAATGCTCCCAAAGCGAAGCGGCCCGATCGCTTGAGGTCCACGGATGCCTTTGGTGGCGAAGGTATTGGCGAGGACCCGCTCTGTTCGGTCATGGGTGCAGTGATGGGCGCAGAGAAGGTGGGTGTCGGTATTTCTATCGATGAGTTCGTAGGTGTCATCTCGACGTGTTCGGGTGTCTTCTGGAACTCTGCAAGAGTACCATTCTCCGTGTCGTCACGCCAGCGAACGCCACGCTTGGCCTTGGAGGGTGACTTCTTCTTCATTGGAGAGAATTGAACGCCTTTCTTGACCGCAGCCATCTTTCTGCGACGTGGCGACGCCTTCATGGGCGAAGATGTCAGATGCGACGCTTCCGCTAAACTAGGCATAGTCAACGGTCGCATTGGCGACGGCGCCATGATGTTGACCGGCTTTCGCCTCTTGGGCGTGCCTCTGTGTGTGGGTGCGAAGAACTCGGTGACAGGAAGTCCACCATCTGGCCGAATCGCCTGGGAAGTGGCATTGGTGCACGAGTTCATGATCTTGGTGATCAATTTTCGTGCGGTCTCTACAGCCTCGGTCTCGCTCAGTTGTGTGATTTGACTGAGGATCGTCACCGTCTCGATATGCGCTTGTACCAAAATCTGCACAATTGCGGCATCACCACCCTTGTCCTGCTCCAAAAGCGCGTTGACAATCTCCCGATCGGCGCTGGCTTTTAGCAATTCGTACTCCCGATTGAGGTTGCCCGAGTCGTGACTGTCGTTGGAGCCATCAATTTCCGCTATGCCCTTCAGTCCAACGTTCAGGGCAGTGTCCATCTTGCTGGTCCAATTGCTTCGCTCCAGTCGTCGATGGCAGTGTTGCCGTGTTTGTTCGAGCTCCGCTGATATACCTACTGCTGTGTCCCGCATGGCGGTGATTTGCGATGGCATCTCTTCGCTCTCGCGAACGTCCTTAACATTGTCGAAAGCAGCAATCCAGGAGGAGATGAGGGAGATGCGCTTCTCTGCCTGTTTCAGAGTCCTCATCATGTTTAGGCGGTCCTTTCGCTCGGGCTCGGAATCTGCGTATGCCTGGCGTAGGCGAATGAAGGCATCCCGCAAAACGCTATCCTTCTTCTCTGTCTGCTTCTGGTATTTGACGAAAGCGCTGCCTTCAGAGTCTGTCTGCTTCTTCATCAACTCGTCAATGAGGGCTCGCTGCTCGTCAATCTTCTTGAGGTAGTCTTTGACGTGGCGATTTACGTTGAACACGTTCTTGGTGACCTTTGTCTGGATGTTCTTCGCTCGATTTGCATATCGCAGCGTGTTCTGTGTCTCATCGAAATGCGCACTGGAAGGACTGACGCACACAATCATGACCGTCTTGCAATTGCCTCCAAGGGAGAACTTCAGTAACCGTGTGAGTTTCGAATTACGGTAAGGGACGTGATTTCGCTTTCGTGGGTCGCAAAGCGCATTGATGCAGCTTCCAAGGGCCAGTAGCGATTTGTTGATATTGGCGCCCTCGATCAGGCGCTCTCCTCTATTCTTTGTGGCACTAGCACGTTCACTGCCTGCCAAATCGATAATGCTGAGAGTCGCCATTGTGTGGGGTTCATTCACGGAAGCGTTTCGGTCTTTTGACGAGACATTGATCTGGAGGACGGCATGCGATCGAGAAGAAGTTGCGTTGGCTTCAGTCGGTGACATCGTTCGGTATTCGTTACCACGGACTATAATATCCATGACTTCTTGAACCTGAACAACATTAGCCTGTCCGCGTCATACGGGTCGGTTCGATGCTCACATTCTGTGGCCGGTGACTGGAGAGGCCTGCCACTGAGACGGCCTGATGGGCGTCCTCGCGTAGCATGAGCGTTGTCTTGCTTCCGCCTTCTACCAGCAGATCGCGAATGGTCTCGTTGTAGATCTCGAGGTAGGACAGTGTGATTTCGGTGACTCTAGTTTCCTGGACTTCCTGTATCTTCTCGAATAGTTCTTGCATGGTCATGAAGATGATGCCTGGTGCTTGCGCCGTTCCACTTTCGCTAGTCAGCATATGCTAAGCCCATTCACTGTCTGCGACCTACGTGATTGTATGTGTCTTTCCGCAGCCTGTAGCGCCATATGCGAAGACAGTCGCATTGTACCCGTCCAGCACGCTGTCCAGCAGAGGCTTGGTTGTCGCTTCGTATACATCGCCTTGTGTGGTTGTTTCATCGAAGACGCGGTCGAACGCGAATGTTTGATCCTTCACGCGCTTGCCTTGCGGGCCAGTCGTTGATCGTGTGAACCGGTGTATGGGGTTGTCTTCTGGAGGGTCGAAGATTCTAGGGCATGTCAGCTTCTATGATGTGCACGGCTGCAGAAGCCTCCTTACAAGCATTTCTCGTCAAGCACCTTGATGACAGGCTTGATGCCCTTCGAGCTCAGCTTTGGCGTGGGTGCAGCAGCCAGAGAACCATCTCCCAAGAACAATTGTTGGTCGTCGCATTTCGACAGTTGCGCTGCTTCTCGTATGGTGAACGGGCGGACTCGCACGGTAACGGAGATGGACGACGCGCCATCGGAGGCCATTGTTGCGCTGGCGAAGGTGTCGAGAAGTGAAGTAATGCGCAGCGCAGCCTCCAGATATCGAAAATGTGGAGCCCGTAAGCGAGAGTCTATCGTTGCGTCTGGTGTTGCGAGTGACGATGCATCACACTCGGAGTTCAATGTTTGGGCGCACGAGCCTCCCACAACAGACCGGGATCTGCAGACGGCAACCGGGACCCTGACGCCAAGCACGTGATGCGACCATTGCAGCCATTCCCCCACATCTGAGACGTGTCGGCTCGTGTCTTGGCCGCACCCGATACATTGTTCCGTGCCAATATGGTGCCATGTCGTTCACTCTATCTCAACCAGGTTGATGCTGGTGAGTGTGCAGTAGGACGCCATTGCTGTGGTCCAGACCCTCTACTACCCGCTGCCAACGCCTGGTGGGTGGGAGCATCATCGAAGTCACTTTGCGTGCATGCAACAGGTTTCAGCTTGCGCTGCTTTGACTCGATAGCCCATTGATTACTTGGATCAATATGTGCCAATGTCAGAGTCGCAACATCACAGCAATAAAGACACACAAAGTAATGGATGCGTCCATCCCATTGAATCAGCAACTCAAAAAACTATCAACAGAAAATTCCTCATCAGAAACATGATCCGCACTCCAAGCCTCATCAGCACCGTCTCCAGACCAGTCCGTCCTGGATATCCACTTTCCACTCATAAGGTGCGATGACACCCGTAGAGTTACGCGCACTGCACCACAATCGCAACCACAGACTAGCCAATCTAGGAGCTCTTGCACTTCTGCCACTGAACGTACACAACTTGGGTGAACTTGAGATCAGTCGAGTCGGTCGTGAGCAGACCAGTGGCTGTCGCGTTGGAGCTCGCGAGGCGGACTTGAGAGTTGATGTTAAGCATACCCGTGGTGCCGCAAGGAGACCAGACGATGGAGGTGGAGTCGGCCTCGTCGTGCTTGAGGTAGTCGCCGTTGGCAGGGCCAACGAAGTCGTACTCGGTGGAGGTCTGTATATTGTGTCAGATTGTGACATATGCTTTGAGATCGGCGTAGAGCTACGTACCTGATCAGTCTGGCCAGAGAAGTAGTAGGTGGACTTGAGGGTGCCAGTGACACCCTTCTGGATGGCTGAGTAGCCACGGTAGTCGGCAGACAGGATGGAGTATTGAAAGCCTCCGGGATACTGGATATCGACGTTGAGCTGGCAATTCTTGCGCTGCTCAGTAACGGCAATTCCAGGGCCGATGGACGCGATGTAGGAGTCGAAGATGAGGGTGACGATGGTACGGTCCGCGGAGATTTGGGAGCTCATGCTTCCCTGGGGACATCCAGTGCCACCATAAGTAACACCTCGGATCGTGACCTGTGGAGGGATTAGTCATTGTCAGATCCATGTCCTGACCGGAGAACGTACCTGACCAGCTGGTGGAGGGTCACCAAGCTCCTGTCCGGGAAGGACGGCCGCGGTGGCGAGAAGGGGGAAAGCAAGAAGCCACTTCATTTTGAGTAAGTTGAGACGAGGATTGTGATCCGAAGATGCGGAAGATATAGATCTGAAGTGAGTGTTGTAGTGAAGACCGAGAGTGGAAGCTGGATGATGATCTTTTCGAGGGCATATCGACCAGGTTATATACCAGTCCATCGGCAGCATGCACTTTGCTTCTGGCGACTCACCCACTGGGACGGCAGCACCATCACCATCCACTCAATCACCTGGCCCAGTCTGATAGCGACTGCCAAGAGCCAGTAGCAATATCGAGTACGGCTGGACCGGCGGGCCGCTCGTGCTCATAGGTCCAGAACAACATGTACTGCTCAGGTGAGTTCGTGTTTCCGACGAGCTTCACAGCGAGGTTTTTGCAGTGGCGTCTGAAGCTTGCCTCAGCACTGAGTGCCAATATATGGGGTACGTGATAGCGTTCGCTTTTGTCGCGACAGAGCCGTGCTGAACGTGCGGTGTTAATCCAAATCAGGATGCTGAAGCAGCTTCATATCGAGAGTCCAGGTCGAGAAGCGAGTAGATCCCGGGCGAATATGCCGTGTAGTCACTATCAATCTGGTCTGCCATCCACTCTACCCGGATTGTGACGAGTAGGGAAAGTGTCGAGCACCGCATGCCAATGCTCGTGTGATTCCATAGAGACTCCGACTAGTAGATACGAAACGCAGCCTCGGGCTCTCGCTGCCTGCATTGATCTCCTCCATCAGATGATCGCCAACCACCCGGTTCTTTCGTGGACAAGCAACCGGCAGTGTCGCCTGTGAATGGTATCCGACTTCCTCGTGGGCCAGCATGGTCTGTCTATATTGGAGTTGAATTGGATAAATCTATTTCTCTGGGGTACCGAGCCTAGAATAGCAACACAGGGCCTAGATGCTGGAAAGCACCTTCATGGGATAGCGAGAGCAAGTCCACTGTGTAAGTGACATTCATCTATGGTCCCGTATGCAATGCATCGGTAGAATATTGCGGAAGCGAGTGCTGAAAATAGAGCCTCACCGACAAGAAGACTTTCGTGATGGTAGACATCGAGGTTGTCCCTTGTCGTAGATCTCGAAACGGCATGCAGACATTGCGGGTAGATTAACCTTATATTAAAGCTTGTCACTCCATCGTGGCTCGAGACCCTGCGATAATATCCATAAGCGAGACCGATTTCCTGCAAGGGTAGGTACTGGTCCTCAAGACTAGAGACAAAAATAAACTCTCGGGCTGTAGTCACGGTGTTTTCGCTGTACCTGGTGATTGGAGAAGCGCGCCACTGAGAGCAAGTTATCGTGAGGAGTCCAGACTCTTAGTCTGCCGGCTTGTGAGTGCTTTGAGTACGACCGACGTCGAAGATTTCAAGCGGAATAAATTGGCGATTGATTACGGATATCGTGTATCTGGGGCGCGATACGAAAATCGTGCGAGCATTGACTTGGCGACAATGGATGCTGAGCTGAAGAAGGAAAGACGTTGTGGAACTGCCAACCTGCGGATGCATTGGGGATTCCCCGTCAAGGAACGAAGACTGTCGCTCCTCCACGATAAAGAGCTGAGGCGAGAAGAAAACTGCAGCAGGTGAGTACGTGAGAACTGAGCTAATTGCGCTGACAAGACCGCAGGAAATATGCAGCCGATTATCGCGCTGCAGCACTCCGGATGTTTGCGAAGCGACTGTGATGCACTGCGCGCTCGAAGGCGAGCTCTTCCCACTGTTCGACTCGTTACGTGACAGATCCACGACCTGTTCAAAAGCATGAGCGTCTCTCAGTGGTATAGAAATCGAATTCAAGATGCGCATATCTTCCAGGAAGATCCTAGGTCGGGTGATCCTTCCAGGTCATGAAGGCTCGATCTTTCTTGAAGACGACCCTGGACAAGCACTGCCTGGGTAAAGGTATGCTGGCAGGGAGTAGTCAGCGAGACTGCGGCCGTGGTGTTTGAGATTGAGATTTTGGAACTCATGACAACCATGAAGGAATGCAAATTGGCGATGTCCAAAAGCGAAACCCGTCGCGAAAAGCAAGGCGAAGTCGAGATTTGCGCAGCTATGTTCGTATGCGCCGCAAATCCTACGAGGCAGCCGCGCCCCTCCAACCCCGCCACACCGTGGCTGAAGCCCGATTTGTCAGTCGCGATGATGGCGTCAGAGACATGCATGTCACAATTGCGGCGAATCTCAAATCGCCAACTCACATAATACCAACTCTTTTTCTCTCACATCCTCTCATACCATATTACAAGCCCATTTCAGCTTCACAACCCAATCAACTTACCACAACCGACCCCGGGAAATCTTCTTCAAACTGAAGGTCCTCCCCACCCTCCTCCTCGCCTTCCTCACCTACCTCTCCATGTCCTTCCTGACCAAGCTCTTCCGCCCCTTCACAACAACAACCATGTCCAACGCGCCCGCAACACCCATCAACGTGCCCGCCGGTGCGCACACCGCCACCGTCGCCGCAGGCTGTTTCTGGGGCGTCGAGCACATGTACCGGCGCGCGTTTGAGAAGAAAGGACTGTATGATGCGCGCGTGGGTTATATCGGTGGAGATTCGGACAATCCGAGTTATCGCGCTGTGTGTAGTGGACGGACGGGTCGTAAGTAATCATTTTATCCGCGAGCAATGGCGTTGGGATGGTGAGCTGATTATTGGGTGAATAGATGCGGAAGCCCTACAAGTAACATACGACCCGCAACAAATCTCCTACCGCACTCTCATCGAATTCTTCTACAAAATGCATGACCCGACCACCGCGAACCGACAGGGCCCAGACACAGGTAGCCAGTACCGCAGCGCGATATTCTACCACAATGCTGAGCAGGAGAAGGAAGCGCGGGAAATTACCAAGAAGGTGAATGAGCAGTGGTGGAAGGGCGGTGTGGTTACAGAGATATTGCCTGCGGGACAGTGGTGGGATGCGGAGCAGTATCATCAGTTGTATTTGGATAATAACCCGGGTGGGTATGAGTGCCCGAGTCACTTTCTGAGGAAGTTTGCGGATTTGCAGTAGAGTAGCTTTCTGTGGATTGAATGCATGCAATGTCAATGTGCAGTTTGAAAGTTCGTGGTCATTTATTCATTGTAATATGCTCAGCGCAGCTGTTATATTTAGGCTTACACTAAATGCAATATCTACGAAGGTGGCATGGTCTCAAAGGTCTGCGCAACCTCCTTCTCCCATGGGAGCCTTGCCTTTCCGTAAATCTCAGCCGCGGGCTGGAATCCAGCACCTGGCGTGCTGCCGAGCAGACCAGTGCGAAGGACAATCTTGTCGTCACCAAGAGCCTCCTGCTGGTGGTATACGTGGGTTGTGCAGTTCTTGCAGTAGTACTAGATGATTGTTAGTAGTTGTTCAAGAATTACTTGGTGGTATGTGTCGGTTGTACTTACGCAGTGGACACCCTTGCCAGAGTCGCCCTTGTAGGTGTACTTTCCGAGATCCTTGCCCTTTGTGATGTTCAAGGCGGAAACTGGGATGATCTGGTTGAGCGTGTAGGGTGCGCCGGAAAGATACTTGCAGGTGTCGCAATGGCTGTAAATCGGTCAGAGTCGTACTCAATTGACCAAAACCTCCTAGTTTGGTCACGCGAGATTGGCTACCCACCACAAGATGTGACCTTGCTGGTCCTTGTTCAGCTCAGCAGTCCATTCCGTGGCTCCGCAGTGGCAGTGTCCGTTGAAAGTCGACATTTTGGTTGGCTAATTGGGTGTTATATTGCTCGATATGGTAAGATGCAGTGGGTTGAGACAACAGGGTTCTCAGCGACAGGACAAGTACTTATATAGCTGTGCCCAGAGGCCGCAGTAGCTCGCTCTCGTCCATTCCTTACCCAAAGCGCTGGGGCCTTCCGGAGCGTAAGCCCGGCAGCGTATCAGTGTTGTTACTATGGACCCCTCTCGCTGTTATTTGTCAATGGCGGAGTGATTCCACACCACGGTACAGATACATTAGGCATGACGTCCTTTCGCTGGAGCTTCTCCGAGAACATTGCGAGCTTTGGGAACCAGCCTTGCGCAAACACTTCCGGAATCCACGCATCGCACGTGTTGGCTCGCAACATTTCCAACGAGTCACCATAGTCTTCTTGCCGCGCAGCACTCAAGAAGGTATGCTTGCGCGCGTGAAGTCCAGCTTGCCGACTGTGTAATCATCTGTCATGGCAAGAGCTGGGAGCTTGGGCCAGACTTCGGAGGGGAAGCATGAGTGACGTGAGCGGGGCAATCGAGCCCTCGCAGTCGCAGATCCAATGGTTGCGACGAGCTTGAGCGCAGCATGACGCGAGCCTTTAGACGGCAATTCCAAATCGCCAGATTGGGAGGAAAGATCGTAGCTAAACATGCGATGAGAGTAAAGTGATCAGCGCATTTGAGCTTGAACCAATCGTCCTGCATTGTCGATCAGCTCAGAGGTACCTTCGAGGCTGAAGGCAGTACCATATAGGTAGAGTGCTTTCACGCGCAAACGAGGCTGAACCGCGGGTTGGTCGTGCCACGTCGCGGGAGCATGGCGCAGATGTCGAATTTTCACGTAGGGCCTGACAACTGGTCTGACACGACAATCGAAATGAGCTGCGAGCGATGAAGGTTCATGATTGAGGGAGTAAAGACATGTTGGTCCGACAGGAGCGGTCCCGCAGAGTGAGGAAAGAGCGCGTTGGATTGGTTCATCAACCACCAGGTTGGCAGATACGAGGGTGTTGTGGTAGCAGGTGTCTGCTTGTGCAATGAATGACAGCGGCCATGTTTGCACAGCTGGAAAAATGTTATTATTGCGTTCTTGCACTAGGATTGGGGATGTTGCGCTTTTGTATAAGCAGATGAGTTACTAATCCCCTTGCATCACTCCCGCATGAGATCAGTAAACACAAGGCGCAAATTTCAGTCGCAGCTTTTCAGGCGTCACATCTCAATCGACCTCGAGAAGCTCATATCGTCCTCCATGCTTGTCTAGCGCATCTTCGACCCGTTCCATGACCGCGAGCACTTTCTCCTCCTCAAGCCTCCGCCCAACGACCTGCACCGCAACGGGCAGACCGGTCATTTTCTCGGCATCGTAGTGCTTATACGCGCCTTGCGCAACACCATTGAGTTTCTTGAAGCTGAAATCCGATGGCAGCGCGTCTTTCACGGGATCGACGTGTGTCACGGGGATGATGCCGGCTGAGTAGTCGAGCTATGAGTCGGTCAGTACTTATGCACTTGGAATAGAGTGAGTAAGACTTACAAGGTTGAACAAGAACGTGTACCCACAACTGCTAACAGCATCGTACATGCCACCATGAGGCACGGCAGGCGTCGCATTTGGCGGTGTGATCATGACATCCATCTTCGCAGTCTCAGACCACCATGTGAAGAAATTCTGTTTGTAAGCTTCGCGCTGGCCAGCGAGTTGCCAGTACTCATACGCGGACTTTGGACTCCAGTTGCGAATCAGGCCAGCCCAGATTTCGTCGCCTTTGACGTAGCGAACGTAGAGGTAGTGGATGTACTTGATGAAACGAGGAAGTCGCATGTACCGCATCATTTGCGCAGCTCCACGGTCGTTCCACTCGCCAGTGCGAAAGTGCGACATGAAGGTGCTGCCACCATCGCTCAACAACAAATGCGAGGCTAGTTGCAGGGCTTTGTATGGCGATGGGGGCTCGACGTCAAAGACCTCGTGGCCCTCCGCTACTAGAGCTTTTGCGACCTCATCGAGCGCACGTGCGCATGCCGGCGATGGGTCGACTACACGATCGGTGCGCATCACACCTATGCGTAGCTTCTTCTTCTCCTTGTACTCCTCTTCAATCTCTTCCCGCCATGCGAGAGGATGGCATGTGTAATCGTACTTCCATGGCTTCATCTGGATGAAGCTGCGGGTGAAATATGTCAAGTCATTCAAAGTTCGTGCCATGGGGCTGAACACACTCGGAATGGCTTCTTGTCCTGACATACTCGTGTTCATGCCCACCTTCGGCCAGCGCCCAGTGGAGCATCGTATTGAATAGCAGCCAGAGAAATGTGCCGGAGCGCGGACTGAGCCCGCAACATCTGAACCAATGCCGATGCGGCTTCCACCAAATGCAAGCAGGGCGGACTCTCCTCCCGTCGAACCACCAGGCGAGTATTTGTCGTTGTGGGGATTTTTGCACTGACCCCAGACATCGTTGGTAGACTCGAAGGACAGGAGTGTGGTAGGGAGGTTGGTCTTGACGAAGGGTACTGCGCCCGCGTCCTTCAAGATCTTAACCATAGCCCCATCCTCTTTGTATGGCTTGCCCACGTTTCTTGAGTAACCGACCGAGATATCGAAGCCCTTGACTTGTATTGAGTCCTTCAGCGAGACTGGTATGCCTGCTAGTGGTCCTTTCAGGTTGATCTCCTTCTCCGCCCACTCTTCAGCTTCTGGGAACAGGATCTCCGTGACACAATTCGTCTTCTCTTGTGCCTTTATCGCGACCTTTCCGTATGCGCGTAGGATATCGACTGGGCTTGTGATATTCTTTTGTACACCGTGGACAAGCTCTTGGATGGGCTTGCCCAGGATCGTGCGCTCTGTGGAAGATAATGGGTAGCGGTACGTTGTGGGAAGATTTGCGATCTTATTCACTCTCTCTGATTGCTTGCGCTGGCTATCACACGGTCAGCGGTGAGCTTCAGTGGGGTGAGGAGCTCTATCGAGTATACTCACCAATCGGCCTTGTGCTGTCGGTACTCTAGAAGACCCATGATGACTACGGCGGAAAGAAAACGCGAGGAAAGGGCGAAGCACAAATCCAAGATTTGGACCTCGGAAGGTCACTGCTTCTACTTATCGGCAGCATGTCGTTGTGAATATGCGCGCATATTGCCGGCTGGTAGACTGCGGAACGAGTGCGGAGGTGACGTTCGGCTGGACCTTCCGCTTCGGAGCTGAACGCGTCCAGGAGTGGGGAGCTCTACCCTCTCCAACATTAACTTGTCTGTCAAGGCGTGCCCTGCGTCTGCCTGCCACCAAAGTACAACGTGGTCCCGTTGAAAGATAGTCGACCCTAGACGGTATAGACCGACCCTTCTCACAACGTTGTCATCCAGTGATGTCGCAAAAATCCTGAGCTTCAACAACGAAGACGCTCCTCTGATAAATCGCTGTCGCGACCTACGCACGAGTGAAGCACAAAGGGTAGACACCAATCATACACGTTAACGCGTCGGATCGGCATCCAGAGGGACCACCTTGCTGGCCTGGCATTGACGTGTGCTCTGCAGCTGTCCTGTCATCGACCATCGTGTTACTTCAGCAACGCCATCACCACATCACCGAACGACGACTGCCAGCTGTGTTTCATGCTCCCGCGCATCTGATTGAGCCTCAACGCATTCTAAGCATAGCTCCCGCGCGCGATGCTGGTCGGCAAGGCGGATGTGGGACCGGGGAAGGAGAGGAAGAGCCGCTACATCGCCTCACGGCCACTCGATCTACGGCGCAGACTGTGGCTCGAGATCCTCCAGGCACCGCTTGGAACTCTCGTACCTGAATGGCTTTCCCCAGAACTGACGTTCATTAGGATAGGGTCTTGTCATCCTGTAGCCGCCGCTATGCGTCAGTGCGGCTCTCGGACATTTTCTGAAGCACCGCCGATCTCGCCTCTCATTGGCCCCTTCAGCGACTACTCGAAATGCGATGAAACTGATGAGGTCCAGACAACCGACACGCAAGAATAGCAACGACGACAGCTATGCCATTTTGCGACAAGTTGTTGAACGTGCATCTTGATGTCGAGATGTATAAGATGCGTCACAGCCAGCAGCAGTGACAGTCATCAAACACATCATCAACCACCTCACAACCACTCCACTTCGCGAGTTTCCTTTCGTCTGTTTCCTGTTTCCTTGTTTCCTTGTTTCCTTATCTGGGTCTCATTCACTTGACACTTGTCAACTCCAACGCATTCACTTCATCTGCTGTGCAGAACGCCATCCATTCCCTGCGACTTAAAAGTACTCCGTCTGCTCAGCGCGACATCCGATCCTTCACGACAGTCCTTCAAACCCCCTTCCTAGCCATCAACCCGTTCACTTAGCAAACATGCCTGTCCCAAGCTACGGAGCCATGCCTTTGAGCAAGATGTTTCTGGCAGTCCGCGTCCTCCAGGCCATCTGCATGATCATCGTCATCGGCATCACATCCAACTTTGTCCAGATGATCGTCACCACTGGCGTGGAGCCACCCAAAGAATTCGTCGGTACACTCTGTGTGGTATGTCGACATGATGCACACCATCTCACCTCATTGCTAACATGGTTCAGACTTGCATTGCCACTCTTTACATCATGGTCAGTGTTGGCTACTACTGGTCCTACGCGAACCTCGGCCTGCTCGTCATGACTGGCGTTGACTCTCTCCTCCTGATCGCCTTTATTGTGTGCGCAGTTACCCTCGGCAAGCCAGTGTCGTTCCTCAACTGCTATGTCATCGGCAAGTCGTCCAGCGAGGTCGACGCACAGTATGCCTACGCCTTTGTCACTGCTGCTGCTCAAAATCTCAACAAGTCGAACTCCAGCCTGGCTCACTGGGCTGGCGTCACTCGCGCCAACTGCTTCCAGGCTAAGACTGTGTGGGGCATGGCTATCGCTCTCTGGTATGTGCACTCATCCTCTCACCATACGACCCATTGCTAACGTCTCGCAGCATCCTGTTCACCGTCTCTTGCGCTCTTCTGCCAACTCTCTGGTACAAGAACAAGAAGCCTGCCCCTAAGACCGTCGAGGAGGCGTGATGATATCGCCATGACTCAGACCGTACACCAAGGAATGACAAGCCAAAGGCGATCTCTGCCAGCTTTTGACCTTTTCCTATCTTACAAAAGTCATAAAAAACTGCATCGCGTTGGAGTTTGGAGTTTCTTTTCTCTCATCTTCTGTTCTTCAAGACATTGAATGTCTCTAATCCTAATGGATATTTATAAAGGGCATGTCCCGCTAAAATACACATCTTATATCTCAACCCTCAAGACTGCTCATCGTCTTATGTTCTTCACGCTCATTCCGTCATCGCGTTCAATCCTCTGTTCTTCCAAGTGCCTTCCAGTGACAATGTCCTGAGCGGCTCAAGCTCTTCGCATGCGTTGCCCCTTCTAATTCCTTCCACGAATGCTCTAATATGGTGCTCCAGTCAATGTCCATTGTCCTCTTCGCACGTTGCCTTTCACGGTCAAGACGCAATCATCGAGAAAACATCATAAAGTCATGTTTCAGGAAGCTACCCCAACATACTCACATAACATCGCATCTATTCAAGCCAACTTCTTCTCGTATTGAGACTAGCACTAGCCCGCCTACATCTCGGTACTTCTGGACAGTATCACCGCTGTTGATAACACCCTTCAACAAGTCATCGCCTTACTAAGACCACTTCTTCCCCACTAACCCTAAAATGTGTTGTGGCTACTACACATGCTGCGCCAATTACAACGACGCCAACATCAACTGCAGCAACCCCATTGTCGGCGTTGGCGTCAAATTGACCTACAAAGAAACATGCGATCGAGCCAACACTGCCCCAGATCACCAGTGGCAAGGTCCGCCTTCCGACAAATGTGCCAACTTTGGCCATTGCGGTAAGGACCTCTACCGACCGGAAGTTGACCGCGATACTCCCAAGCCGGCGAAGGGTATCAAGAAGTGTGGTAACTGTCTTCGCAATGAGTATGGACCCGCAAGAGCGCATATCGAGCTTCACCAGGGAGCTATTGAGAAGAGTAGCAAGGAGCAGGATGATAGGAGGCAGAAGAAGATCAAGTTGAGGTGGGAGACAGCGCGAGGGACGAGTGGCGCGGCTCCTGGTGGGCATCCGGTACAGGAAAGATTGCCGTCGTTGGCGAGTTTGGATTTCCGGACTCAGAACCTAGCTTTATCAGTAGCACCGATGCACTTAGCTTCTATAAGAGCGCCGGTGCCAGTGCAACCATTGCCTGCAATACATTCAACGCCTCCAACACGCTCAACACCTCCAACACGCTCAACACCTCCAACACGCTCAACACCACCCGCCAGAACAATAGCAGGACCAAGTCAAGACTCTACAGCAGCAGGTAAGACACAGGGAGGTCGCGACAATACTGCTGCTTCACGACGATCACCTCCCAAAGACTGGAAGTTGGGGCCTTTGCAGAAATTGGCGTTTGAGGGCCTCGCGCGTTTGCCAACGAAAAGGCCGCAGTATATTGGCTCGGGGAGGGTGTCACCGGGCTGAAGGAGATGGTTGCGGAGTTGCTCGAGAGTTGAGGGAATGAGATTGTTGGTTGATAAATATGATCCCGGGCCTGGGCCATCGTGAAATCAAATACAGCGGTGATACAGGTTATCACATAGCAAACTCACTTGACTATTCACACGAAGATTCACCCTTTGATGAAGTGGGGTCATCCGCAGATTTTTGTGTTTGCGCACACACACACACATTCCCATGGATGTCAATGTCATTTCAAATTTGCAATGCTCACCTTTAGAGCCCGTGACATACAATACTATGTTTTGACGTTCTATAACTACGCGTCATCAAAGTGGCCTTTCTCAGCTCTTCCTAAAACCTTTTTTCAGCTCCTAGCAATACTTATAACTCAACCACGTCATCAACATCGTAAATAGGAGCACTCCCGGAGAGTCACAACCACAATCCTCGCTACCTTACCGGCTCACAATACGAAGCACCCACCACACCATGTGCACCCTCTCCTACTACACATGTCGCAACTTCGGAGCCCGAAACCCGAAACACATCTGCCTCAATGCCATCGCCGAACCCCACCTCAAGGAGACATCAACATGCCCCTCGCAAGCTGAAGCGAAACCAAGGTGGGGTCATTGTGGCAGGAAGCGTAAAGGCGAGTACTCCCAGGCCTAGGCTGCGATATCTAGGACGCGAAACTAACTTTGGTAGCCATGCGGGGAGATATGGCGATCAAGAGCAAGGAGTTGTGTAAAGCTTGCAGGAAAGTGAAGAGGCCGTGTAGTGGTTGGTAGCAAGACTTCTTTGGATTGTAATGCATTTATTGATGCATCTACACTACACGTAATACTATGTCCGCATCTCATTCGGTGGGCTGTTGCTGTTCGTTGATAGTGCTGTGGGCAACTAGATCGCTTCAATATCACCGTGATGGGGTGGGTATCTTCTCGTGCTGTACTGGAATGAGGGTTTGAGTACTCTCACGTACGCACAGTCACATCACTAGGATCGAAGAGCCACCATTGACACAACGACCTCTTCAACGTAGTCGTAGTATATGACCACGACGTGGCGGCTCATTCTGGTTATATCCTGCCAGTAACCTCGTTCACCAATATTCTCCTCGTACCTACTTTCACCTTTTCAACCAACGAGTGCTCCTGGAGAGTACCAAAAAGTATTCAGCAAATCACCGCCTTCGAAAAGCTACAACTAAGTTCTATCGGCCAACGATACTATTCCATCAAGATCACCAAGCCTCCCTTTATCAGTACCATGTGTCAAGGCAAATTAAACATCTGCGCTATGCCGCGTTGTTCAAACAGCGTGCCAGGGGGCCTTTTCGACGTGCAGATATGCCTCCATGGTCTTATCATTGGCCGGTGCCCCGAGTGCCAGACTACAATCATCCAGCGAATGAAGACGGCGGGTCTGATTTGCACGATATGTCAGAGCGCGACGAAGGGCGAAGATGCCGACAAGATGAAGGAGAAAGCGAAGGAGGAGAGGGATAAGAGGAAGGCAGAGAAATTCTTGAAGGAGAAGGGGATCATGAAGAACAGGTTGATCAATAATCTGCTGCGTCCTGCATTACCGAGGCGGAGACATGGCATGGCATCAACGGGCGGTACTGCGATAGGTCGGACTATGGGGGTGCCACAAGCGAAGACGGTGCACATGAAGCGGGTACAAACTACAAGCAAGCCAGTGACGAAAGCCATGCCGATTAAGGCCACGACAATGGTTAGGCAAGCCAGTAGAGAAGATGTCGACTAAGTCATCTGGTATATTTGGCGTGAATAGAGGATAGGTTATTGGAGAGAAGGAAGGAAGGAACAGTCTCAAGAGGCGGGCATGACGAGTGTTTTGGTACAAAGGGCAGCCATGCAATGGCCGTCATCGATTCTTTGCATGAACCGTACGAAACCGTGCATTCAACCATAGGATCAGAATAGGAGTGATGGGTTTGAGCTCTTGAATGATTCGCGTTTGTTGAAAAGTATCCTTTCACCATTTCGAAGACAGGAATGGTCGAAATGTGATGCTGAGTTATGGAGTGGTTGTAGCAATGCGGGCTTGAAAGAAGTGCACAACCAAATGCACATGCCACACGAGCTACGTCGATCGGGACAAGGAAAATTGAACGCTACATTGCACTTGCACTTCACGCACCTACATGTCCGACAACGGCTGCAGCCTCATCAATGGACCATGCAGTCGGGTAAAGCAGGTCAAGTCGTCAGCAAGGCGCCCGAAACAATCCAATAGAAAACTCTGCCAGCCCACCCGTCCACACAGATCGTGACATCTCCGCCTTGGGAGCGGTCCGCAGGAGGTTGGCATCGTGTATCGGCGTCAAGCGAACGGGTGGAGGTAGGAAAAGAAAAACCTTTCATGCACAAGCCCCTGCAGCCGCATCGCGAAAGTGTCCAAGCTCCTTCCGCGGCTGACTCGCGCATCGATTGGCTGAAGCTCAGCAGTTTGTCACCACCACCAAAATAACGGCTTCATCAGAGCGTGAAGCGCGAAGAAAGGTGGAAATAAGATGATGTGAGGACGGCCGAGAGTATGCGGACTGGTTTTCACTTGAATCACCCAAAGCGTGGTATAGTGCGTAATAGCAGTGTCGGCTGCCTGCAACTCGATCACGCGCGTACCCAGGACATCGGATCTCAACGCCCCCAGCACCCTCTCGGCATGCAGCCAGGCATCCCCGCTTCTCACCATTCGACCTTGTATATAGGACTCTTCCTCATCGTACACTGCCTCCATCGCTGTCATCTTTCCCTCCGGTGCCTCCCAGAGCTATCATTGCTGTCCTGGTGACCAATTGATAGCAATCGGACCTAGCGCCGACGTCATTCCCCGCCTAAATTTGCTGAGCACCGCGAGATAGCGAGATCACGGTCGCGCGTGCAAGACATCGTTACCTTTGCCTGCGCTTTTAGACAAAGTGTGCTTGCTGTAGAGGAAGTCAGGCCATCATGTCGTTGTCGCAGCGCCTCACGGCGGTGGAGGAGATCGAGCCGTGGAGCAGAGCGTCGAGTCCAACGCCCAGCCATCGCAAGATGAGCTTCAACCCCGTTGGCACATGGACTGAAGCAACCGGCGAGGAACCGACCATTGGCGCGTACGAGGTGCCGAGGTGGAGACGAATGCGTACGTACAACCATCTTCTTCTTTCAAGAGTCGCAGCTAATTGCTTGCAGTCCAGGTCTTCCTCGCCGTTATCTACTGCCTCTTTGCCGCCGGCGTCGTCTTCGGATACGCCGCGATAAAGCCCGTCTTGATTGAAGAGGGCGTGTATCGCGACCGATGCACAAAGCAGGAGCTCGAGGATGAAGTCAATGTGTGCTACGAGCAAGAGATTCGGTGGGTGCG
Source organism: Setomelanomma holmii (assembly GCA_010015745.1). Lineage (NCBI taxonomy): Eukaryota > Fungi > Ascomycota > Dothideomycetes > Pleosporales > Phaeosphaeriaceae > Setomelanomma > Setomelanomma holmii. The sequence goes on from ML978222.1 coordinate 156,839, forward strand.
CCACAGTCGTGGTTGGGAGGAGCTTTAGCTGACGCTTATCGCAGGCTGAACCTCATGTTCACAATCGCCGCTGTCTCCACGAACGTCGTTGCCCTACCCGTTGGAACAATTCTCGATCGATTCGGTCCAAGAGTCTGCGGGATAATTGGTGCTATATCTATCACCATTGGATCAGTGCTGTTCGCATTTGCTTCTGAGCTCCCCGTCGATGGTTATATCCCAGGATACTTCTTCATGGCGTTGGGTGGACCATTCATCTTTATCTCATCTTTCCAGCTCAGCAACACTTTCCCGCAATACTCTGGACTTATTCTGGCTCTTTTGACCGGAGCTTTCGACACATCTAGCGCGATCTTCTTGATCTACCGATTGATCTACCAGGGCACGGATGGCGGATTCGCGCTCAAAAAGTTCTTCCTTGTCTATCTTATCGTTCCAGTGTTCATTCTAGCGGTTCAGATTCTGTTCATGCCCGCAGTTTCATACAAGACAGTTGGCGAGCTTGTCACGCAGGTCGAGGAAGAGTCGGTGGTTCACGATTCCGATGACGAGATTGAAGACCAAGCAGCTGTCAAGCGCATCCAGGACGCTCGACGCGCGCATCGCGACAGCATCGTCAGCGAGATTACGGAACTCCTTGGCACTCAGGACGGCCAGAAGCAAGCCAAGGAGGAAGAGAAGAAGAAAGCCAAATCTGGTGTCTGGGGTGCCCTACACGGCCGCACCGCCACACAGCAGATGAAGACGCCATGGTTCATTCTCATCATGCTGTTCACTGTCTTGCAGATGACGAGGATCAACTACTTCGTTGCGACGATTCGATCACAGTACACTTACCTCTTTCACGACCTCAGCAAAGCTGTCGAGATCAACAACTTCTTCGATGTCGCTCTTCCTGTCGGCGGCGTAATTTCCGTACCCTTCATCGGACTCCTACTCGACAACACAAGCACCACATTCACGCTCTCCGTCCTCGTCGCCGTTGCCACAACAATCGGCATTTTGGGTGTCATCCCCGAAACGTGGGCTGCCTACCTCGGCGTGATCCTGTTCGTTCTCTACAGACCACTATACTACACCGCCGTTTCGCAAGTTCCATCCATCTTTGACTCCTGATGTCCGAGCTAACGCATAACAGTGACTACTCCGCCAAAGTCTTCGGCTTCGCCACCTTCGGCAAAGTCTACGGCCTCATCATCTGTCTCGCCGGCCTGCTCAACTTCTCGCAAACCGCACTCGACGCCGCAACACACAAGACGTTCCACAACAACCCCATTCCAGTCAACATGATTCTGCTCGGTCTCGCATTACTGGTGGGTATTGCGCTTGTGGCATTTGTGTGGCGCCGCAGTCATAAGATCCTAAGAGAGAGTATTGAGGAAGAGGCGGAGGAGGCGAGGGAGGTGCTTATGCCTGGTGCGAACGGGAATGGCGGAAGTAGTTATGGGGCAATTAATGGGAGTGGGCCGGCGAGTCCGACGCAGGAGAACCGCGGGAGAAGAATGTGAGAATCGAGATGAGACAAAAGCACATGTTTTAGCTGGAGTTCTGATTTCGTGCTCGCGATGTGCTCATGTTATTTTCGTATGGCATAGCGTTGGTGCCCTGATTTTAAAGCATGCTTTGCGTATGCTCTTCGTTGTTGCAGGTTTTATGTTGTGCTTATGGGTGGCAAGCGCTTGGGCTCATCTCACTGAGGACAATCAAGATTGTAGATACGAGGACGTATGTACATGGTTGGGAAATTCAGATGCTATGACAGCGAAACGATTGGAAGTAACAAGAAAGAAACAGTCACGGCAATGTTCCGTTCTACAGTAACGCATGAGACACCGGCTGCCATAACACCAAGACCTCTATTCCCATCCATACGAAATTGACCTAGTGTAGGACTTCTTAAATGAGAACACATAATCGGGACCCCCAAATGGCTATTCGGTGCCCCTATGAAGTTTGAATTAGTAGCTGAAGCTTATTGTTAGGCTGAAGTGGAATCTTAGCAGCCTCTAGAAAGCCCATTACATGTACTAATTTAGATTCTACAGGGCGTTTTGTAATGTTAGGATCATAGCATTGTGCGTGTAGCGGATGAAAGGATAGAGGACTTGGGTGATGGGCTATAAACACAGGAATGCGGTAAAATTACTACATTTCTAGGGATGCAACAACAAGTCTTAGCATAGGGGAAGAAGAAACGCAGCCTTTCGTCTAAATCCAATATGTTCTTCGCTTGTATTCCTTACCTGGCGTGATAATAAATGAACTTATTTAGGCGTACTTCAATGGGTGCACCGAATGGCCATTTGGAGGTTCCGATTATGTTTCCCCCTCAATAGGGTCGCTTCCCTTCAATGACGGTGTAGAGGTGTCATCTTCTGCAAGTTCCTGGTCATGATCGATGTCACGACAATGAGTAGTTGCACGCCTTCTTGAGGTTGCCCCAAGCCGCCTTCGGTACCGGTAAGGCGTACTTTCGCGTCGCAGCAGGTCCATGGGTCCCTATGCACAGCTCAGCCTTCCCTCATACTGCATTTTTCATGCTCATACACAACATACGAAATCGCTTGCACTCTCGTCTCCTGCGCCGGGACCTGTAGCCATGGTCATTCAACGGGCACGGCATCTCGCAGATAAAGTTTAAAGTGCCCAGTCTGCGTCTTTGGCATAAACGCGAACACGAACCAATCCACGATCAACCGACCCATCCGCAGCTGTTATATCTGCCCAGTTTCACATACAAACAACTCGAGCCAGGTACTATACGACTACTTTTTTCCCGACGATCTCAGCACACCCAATGCGCGCGCCTGGACAGTTCAGATAGCATACACCAACGATGAAGCAGTCATTTTCGACGCACTGTCATATGTCTGGGGTTCGCAGGCCAAGAAATACCCTATCAAGCTGAATGGTCGACATATGTACATTAATCAGAATCTTTACTCAGCGCTACCATTCTTGTGTCTGCCTGAGGGAGAACGCCCTGGGTGCCCCGTATGGATCGATGCTTTATGTATTAATCAAGACGATGAGCGTGAGAAGACTGAGCAGATAGCCATCATGCACCAGATATATCGTCGAGCAGATAGAGTATAGGCATGGCTCGGTATCACGGATAGTCCGCGCACGATCGATGACGCCTTCGAAATCATGAAAAGCATGATACAAGCTGGATGGCAGGTCAGGCAGTTGGACAAGAGAGATCGGCTCAACGCAATTCAGGAGATTTAAAGCTCCTGCGGACTTTCAGATATACAACCAGATACCTGGACAATCGTAAGACACATCATGTGCAGTCCATGGCATCATAGAGTCTGGGTCAGTAGTACCAAAACGACGTGCTACTATCTCCATTCTGATACAAGTACTTACTCGCCCGCCAGATTGTGCAAGAAGCTGCACTTGCAACCGAGATTGTCTTCATCTGTGTAGAGAAACTCTTCACCTTCGAGCATATGTGGTACACAGCTACATTTTCGCAGTACCTTAAGGATCTACGAGACAAACATGGTAGTTTACTCGATACGAGTGTGTTTCGTAACAGTGCTACGGCATTACATATCCGGCAACTAATGAAAGACGATTGTGTATCCGGCCAATGGAAGTTGATGTTTGCAGCCACAGCCACAGCGCTCTTTCATGAATGTCTCTTACCAGAGGATCGCGTTCGCGGGCTCCTCGGGCTCCTACAAACCTCTGATCTGCCTGTGGACCTGGCTTACGTGGGTTCAGACATCAACATACTGTATACAAAGTTGGCCAAACATCTCCCGCTTACTGTGAATCCGCAGGAGCCACTATGGTGGGATTGGTTACGATATGCTGCGGGCTTCAATCGTAGCAAAGGCCTGCCATCCTGGGTGCCGGACTTACATCACATGGGATTAGGAGAAGGACCGACTGGAGATGTAATTCTACAAACATACGGCAATGATCCTGACCAGCATATATCACGCCTCGAACCGGACGTTCCCCTCCGCACTCGAGCGAGCGCACGAGTGACTACAGTCAAGGGTGGAGAGGGCTGGAATGAGGTTCTGCTAAAGGGCAAGATCGTGGACGAAGTGAGGGAGGTATACGACACGATTCCTAGCTCATCATCCGTGCCATCGCGACCGCCCCACCTACCGGAGGCCAAATCTGAGGAGAAGCAAGAAACGCACGAGTCGTCTATTGCGTGGGTAGCCGTATCGTGGATGCTAGTTTCATCGGAAGCAGGGCAGCTATATGTCGCTTGTGTAGTGTTTCCGAATGGGAGGAGTGCATTGCGGATGCCGTTCTACATAATGATCCAGAGGGCATTATAAACGGCGATGCTGCGCCGAAGCATCATACGATTGATCTGGAAATATACTACAGAACGTTGAGAGGCGACGCCACGAACTTTGACATGATAACAGTCCAGCTATACGAGGAGTTTCGTCTTAACGGCCAGCTTCTGAGAAAGGTCATGAAGCATCTCGATACAAATCCAAGGTACGTATATATCATGATCTGCATCGAGCAACCTGAGCAAATGTGCCGAGTTCGATCGCAATAGTTCCAAGGTCAATGGCATTGACGTTATCAACATACCTATCGAAGATCAGACTGACAGGGACTTGATGGATGCGACACGAGATGTCTTTCGATTATTTTGCGATATGTTGCAGAAATTGACGGATAGGCAACTATTCCTCAGCAAAGAGGGCGGATTCGGCTACGCGATCCTGGGAGTGCAGCCTGGCGATGTAGTCTGTGTGTTTGCTGGGGTGCCAACTCCGCATATATTAAGAAATTTAGACAATGCGGGTGACCAGTCCGACAGGTGGCAGTTCGTTGGAGATGCGTATGTACATGGACTTATGAAAGGAGAGGCTGATGCAATGGATGTCGAGGAGAAGTACATCGTGCTCGTGTAGCGCCTGCGTGGCTTACATTTGCCTGGCGACCTACTCCGAGCACATGATGAGGCTGAAGACAGTGTGATTCGTGGCTGTCAATCATATCCATGTTGCGAGAGCAATTTGAATAAGTGCTGATATGCCTCACACAATAAGGACTGTATAGATCAGAGAAGCTTCTATTTCTCAACGATACACGAAATCAACGTGGTCAACTTTGGTGGACTAGCGCCTATTTCGACCAAAACACTATGAGATCGTCAATGTCTTGATCGTCCAAGTCTGCCGGACTCTTCTTGATTCCCAACACGCTATCATTTCGCGTACTCCTCAATTTATGATACACCTGATAGCACTTCGCCAACTCATTCTCCGCCTCTTCCACCCTCCCTAGGCCCGTGAGCGCCTTAAACCGCATCCAGCCCGCGCGCGTCTTTTCTGGCATATACGTATGCGACACGGAAAATGCGTCCATCGAGAAGTCGAGCAACACCAGTGCCAACTCATGATTCCCAAGCTTGATGTTGTGCTCTGCGACTTTGACGAACAGGTCAGCGGTTCGGTGGTGGCGATTCCCAAGCGTGGACTTGTAGTGCATGAGCGCTCGGCGGTGGTACTCGAGACTAGAGTCGACATTTCCCAAGGCGTGGAGAAAACGCCCTGTGATGAAGGATTCTCGGTCGTCGACGCCGTATTCGGTTTCGCGGTCTGTGAGGCCTTCGAGCAGTGTGCTTCGAGCGAGGTCGTCGTTGCCCTGTAGCCAGTATGACAGGCCAAGATTTGCTAGCTGAGTTGATGGTTAGTGATATTTGTTTGTGGTCTTGAGGAGGGAGAGACTTGCTGGTAGGGAAATAGTGGTCGGTTTGAACTTGGTGTATTTGCGCATTTCCTCAATTGATTTCAAGAAGCACTCTTCGCCCTTGACCCAATCGCGATTCAGCATATGCGCATTGCCCAGCTCGTTCCACGAAATGGCCAAGCGCATGTCATCACTGTCGTGGTTTGAGCTGTCTCTGATCATAGTCTTGTTGAAAACCTTATGAAATTGAAGTGCGTCACTTGGCTCATTGATCTCGAGAGCAATGCAACCGCGGTTATGCGCCATCTCCACAATCGAATAATTCAGTTGCACAAGCTTTACCGAGCTATCTTTCTCCAGTTCTGGGTTCTCCAGGAGTCGTAGTTTGAGCGACTCGCATATAGACTGCGCCATGTTGTTGGACAAGATCGCATCCAGAGACTTTCCGCGCTCGTGTTGGTACCAGCCACTGTCGATGAGGAGGCGTGCAAATTTGTAATCTTCGAAAGAGTCAGGTGAAGGTGTGATGGAAGAGTACATGGTCTTGAGCCGTTGTACGTGGGGAAACAGCTCCTCGCAATCTGCCCAACGCGCGACGCCGTGTCTCCAGGTAAGTTCTTGGAACGGCCATATCGCGTTGATTAACTCAACACAGGCCATGAAGTTTTTCCGGACGTCGGACTGCCGCATTCTTGACCTTGCAACGTCTTGGACCAATTTGTGCACAAAGAGCTTGCGCTCGCGCTTGTTTCCAGTTATGAGTGAGCGTGCGAGCAATTCAGAGCGCGACGTTATATAGTCAACCTTGATGAGCCGCACTAGCCCGGAATCTCTGTTGCTGACAGGTGATGTGAAGAGCGATTCCGGGATAGCGTCGGGGTCGAGCATGGAGACAATGTTGATGAGTGGCTCGGCCTTGCCTAAGCGATCGAAAGCCCACACGGATGCGACGTTGTATTCGTAGTTCGACAGAGGTCGTTGGCTGTCCGTAAAACGCCAATCTAGGAACTGTTGGGATCCTTCATGTTGCTCGAACCATTGCAGAAACTGTACGAAGGACATATCCTGATACGCTATGATCCCCGCCATCTGACTAAGAGCCAATGGCAAGCCACCCAACTGCTTGGCGATTTTGCTGGCCGATAATCGCTCCTCGGATGATGCCTCTCGCTCGGTGAGATGGAAGAAGTAGTCTGTCGCCTCCTGGATACCAAATGGTTTCAGTTCTAGAGAAGCGGACCATGAATGAGGGTTGCGACTGGTCACGACAATAGATCCTGGTCCATTGTATGGCCAGAACTCGTTCAAAACTCGACCATCTTCTACACCGTCAAAGACCAGGAGCCAAGTCGCCAGTCTTGGTCTCTTTTCGCACGAAGAAGGTTTCCTCTTCTGAGGATTGACTAACCATCTCTTCACAACGTCTTTAGTGTACTCTAGGTCCATTGCGTCCCGAGAGTCTGCACTGACCAAGCCGAGGCCTACAGCTATATCTTTGTAGTCTTGTGCAATCTTGCCGGCATCTTCTGCATGAACCCATAGAACAGCATCGAACTCGTCTCGGTGTTTTGAAACAAAGTGTGCGGCCACTTGAGTCTTTCCCATACCACCAGGTCCATAAATGGCGTAACACCTTGGCCAGCTCAAGGGCTTGTTGTCCTTGGTGTCTTCTTCAACACCTTTACATAGAGTCTGCTGCATCATACTAAGTGCATACTCACGGCCAAAGAACTTCTTGTCGCGGTAGACTGGAACCATGTAAGCTGGTAGATTAGGTTCGACAACATCGCTGGGTGCCGATCGGCCAAGAAATAATCGCTGGAGAAGAGGCTGCAGTACCTCGTCTCGATCATGCCCAAAGTAGGGCGGCCGTTCGATGAAACCCCAGTCTTGCTCATAGGACGAATCTGGCAAAGGGTCTACCTGCTCGCTCGTACTTGGTGGTTCCAAAAGTGGATCCTCATCTCCACAGGTTTCACAAAATTGTAGGCTCGATTCGCTTATACAGGTCAGCGCGCGCGAACCTTCTTCACTACGCACTGTTACATCGTCGCTTCTACCGCTTTGAGAGCTGTTTTCCGATGAATCATCGTTCGAATCTTGCCAAGGCAGAGATTTCACAGCGAGTGCTTCGAGGTGAACCGCGAGATGCTTGATGATGCGTTCTGATATCGATCTTTCTGTCTGTGTCTCGTTTAAACCAGGGTAGAGGATCATCTCTTCCTCGCTTGGGACATAGAAACATAGTGGGCATTGCTGGAAGATCATATGCGTGGGCACTCGGCTTCGCTTGGCCAATATCGGCAGCTGGGACTCGGTAATGGACTTCGCATGATCTGCCCTCATATGCATGGCGTAAAGATCCTCGCTTTGGAAGGATGCTACCGGATGTCCAGGGTTAGTACAGACCCAGCGGGCAGTATGTGCCTGGAGATGCAATGTCCAAGAGGTGCGGTCTCGAAATAATGCTGCGTCGTGTGCACATTCTTTGAAAACACACGTATAAGGCTCCAGATCTTCTAGAATATGTCGCCTACGGCACTGTTAGTGGCATGTCGGTAAGATCCAAATTTATTGAATGATTAGAGATTCCTGTTCTGGTACTCAACTGTTGGAACTCATTCTTACCTCCAGCGGTGTGCCTTCGCATGCTTAATTGGTAAAATCAGACAGCAATATGGACACTCAAACTCCTTGCATCCATTGGCAGGTTTCGGAGGACGGGGTATGTCCGCTGGCGTGGCTGCTGATTGCGTGGTGTATGCTGTAGATTGGACTGATCGTTCGTCTTCCAATGCAGTCGCTAATGGAAGAGGTGCATCGGGCATGGCTGAAGCTGATGTCCTCGATGGCGCTTGGTGCGCTCGAGCTCGTTCATCAAATAAACCCTGGGCCTCCGCTGGCGAATCATCTACAACACTAACTGCTCGTACTGTGGAGTCTGGATGTCGGTCGGCCCTGGTTGCAAGCGTCTTCGGTTTTGCCCCACCAGGTGTGCTTCCTACACCTGAAAGTTTCCTCTGATGGCTTTGTCGCCACAAGAAGCGCTTCCGCCGGGTCACGATGCCGCGCGACAGCTTGTAGCGAAGAAAGTCCGGCGCATCTGCAAACCTGTGTTTAACGAGCTGATCGGTGAATGCAGCGAATTGTTCGTTGATCCCGTTGCCTTCGTCATCAGTCATGACGAACCTTTCCACGCGGTCGTTTTGACTGAATCTCGATGGTTGTCTTATCATCAAGGAAAGTCGATAGAGTCGATCAATAGCTTTCTCGATGCCCGACCATCTCATACTCTCTAGAGGCTTCTCGAACATCGACTCTGATGCAAGTCCATCTTGCAGCGAATCAGTTTCTGTACCTTGAAATGACGAGGACACAGCGGAAGAGTCCGAGGGCTGAAAAGATCCAGTCCCGTTGAGGTTGCTGTCTTCGATAGGGCTGTCCGCACGCGTGAGAACATCAGCTGTCGCATCCGGTCTGATTGTTTCGATTGCTATGCGATGTGTCAGCAAGGTGAAGTTTAGAGCATCACTGACAACAAAAGGATCGACGTGGCGGAAAGAAGCTGTGACATAGCTTGTATAATGCTGGCCAAGGCCCTAGCGACTCACCTCTTGTAATAAAATCGGCCAAAGACCTCAGGAACACCAACATAAATTGCTTCGTTTCTTCGCTATCCCGGAGTCGATAATCAAGCGAGGCGTGATCTTCTGCAAACGCTCCGATGTTTCCAGCCCACATCTTGAACCGTGCGGATTGATCTTCGATGCGAATGACATCATGGAAAGTGTCGTCGGCCTCATTGTTTGAGTGTATCTCTGTTTCAGTCCCAATGAGAAGCTGAAATCGATCGACGCAATCCTGAGCAGCTGCACGAATATCGAACGACGCCATCATTGACCATGTGTCGACTGCACCCACAACTTAAAGAAGACGGATAGTAGAGAGTAGACAAGGCCACAATATCGACACTCCGGTGAGGACAGAAGGACGTGATGTATTCCGTATGCCACTCAAGGCTGACTCAAATTGACCGAAAATGTTCTAGTGGTGTGCGACGAAAAGCGCTGAGTGGCTGGTGGAGACAGCCTGGGACGGGGCTGTGAGAATGTAAGCAGAACGACGCCCTTATGTGACGCCAATCTACAGCACAGCTCACCGGACGGGGGCTGAAAAGCATCGAGTACCAGCACACTTAATCTGTCGCAGAGGCAGTGAAAAATCACGATCGATTTCAATCCCCGTGCCATACCTACACCATGTCTGGTGCCGAATTGGCTTTGGCCATAGTGCCCCTGGTAATTGTGATGGTAGAACACCACCAAACGGTTTTCCGTAAAGGCAAAGCGCTAGTGCTCCCCAAATCGAAGAACGACCAGCAGCTCGATTTCTTCCACGAGCTTCATGACGAGCTAGCACTCCTTCACATGACTCTTAACAGAATCAGAGAGAGGTCTATTCGAGAAGGAGATGATACAACCCTGGAAAAAGCCATCGACCAGGCGCTTGGAAACGAAGCGCCACATTTCCAGACGATATTGGGACGTATAATGAGAAGCATAAATGACCTCGTCAGTGAGAGGTCGATTGCCTTAGCAAAAAAAGATACGGTAAGCAGTACATAGATTATGCACAAGCTGGCGTACTGACTTTCAGGAAACTCCTGGCGCAATGCTGTCCAAGCTCGAACATTTCAAACGTTCGCTCGATCGGGGAGAATCTTCGGACTCGATCCGCGGTAGATTCCGCTTCACAAGGCACGAGAAAAGTCGTGAAGTAGCCCTGAGCAAGATACAGCGTGGCACCAAAAAGCTCGAGCGCCTCTTGGGCACATCAACGGAGATATTCGATCAGCCAAGTCGCAAAGCTCGGAAGAAAGCCCCAGCGCGAAGAACCAGGAGACACTCGGAAGACTTGTACAAGAAGCTGTCCAGCAAATGGCCTAGATCGGATGCCAGTCATGCTGCGCACAGGACCAAACTGTGCCTCTGGAACTGCTGCTGTGCACATGAGCGTCAGAGCTCAGACGATAGTCTCGACATGGTCACGTCTGTGGCTGATAACTCCCAGACCAGATCGAACTGGCAAGAGAGCACCATACATGTCAAGGAAAGGTAAGGCTTTCGTAGGCAGCAACCCGGTGTTTAGTAAGGTGTAGCTAACGAAGCTCAGTCCCGATAGGAATGACACAGGTCACGTTCGCTTCGCGAACAATGACAGCATGTCGGAACGAGCTAGTGTACCTCCTAAACCCGACATCGAGCCAGAGGCACTCTGCGAAATGTTCCGAAAAGCACGCGAGAGGAATGCGAAGCTTCAGCTTGTGTTCGAGGACGGCAAGCTATCGCAAGCAAAGTCGAAGAGTATGTGTCTGCAGATTTGGGACCAGCAGGACGTTCCACTCGCAAGTCTTCTAGGCAACCAAAACCAGGTATGGACGTTGCAGGACAAGTGGGTATTGGCGGTGATACTTGCGCATGCAGCCCTACACTGTCCTGCAGGCTCATGGTTGCGCGCAGACTGGAGTAAAGAGCATGTATCGTTTTTCAGGCGAGGTGCGACTCAACAAGCAGATCTCAGCCATCCATTTCTGACACTGGATTTCGACAATCAGCCTGCAGGCATCAGCGTCGATGGTTCGGACGCCTTGTTCGAGCCGCAACCGACCCTACTGTCACTAGGTATATTGCTTTTAGAAGTCATTAAGGGCACGGCGATAGAGACACACCATTCTCCAGAGGACTTGATCGACGGCCGGCCCAACGAATACACAAACTTGACAACAGCGCTCCGTCTCCTCGAGAAGTCGAACGGTGATCTTTTCGTAGGCTATCGCAAGGCTGTGAAAGCGTGTCTCGAGTGGGATACCGCAAATGGCGAACTTCAACACGAGGAATTTGCGAGGCGCATGTATGAGGTCATTGTCGAGCCTCTCGAACGCGAGCTAGAACATGGTTTCGAAATATCGCCAGATAATCTAGGGTTGACAGGATTGAGAGGTATCAAAGTGTGAAGCAGTGAAATGGATGTTGAGCTACTGGGAAAAGCTGGAGAGAGCGCATTCTTGTTCTGGTTGAGGAAATCGCAAGCGAACTATAGCGCGGCTTAATTACCCCGCCTTCAGGGGCGCAGGTGACTTCCAAGGGACCTTGAGACATCTACTCAGCCTCGAGCTTTTAATGTTACTTCTCCAATCTGATTTCGAATAGTTGATGCGTTAAAATCTAACCGCACTTCTGATAGGAGTGCCATTAGTCAATCTGTTAACGCTTCTCCCTTTCCAAGAAAAAAACGCCGTGAGTGCGGGTCCACTATCTATCTCCTTACGCTAATGTCAGTTACTTGCCGTAGTACGTTATAGTACATTATAGTTCAAAGATGGTGGGCCAAACGAGTGAGCCCGCCACGGCTCTTTCATCCCGTATACCTACCACAACGACATCGTCGACCAGCGACACCAAAAGTCAGCCGTGGCGCGCCGTCTGGCCGGCACCTCGCGAGTCGCAACCACAAGGGCAGATCTATGGTTTCAAGAAGGGAGAAACCATGGTATTCGATGGAAATGCTGGCAACTTCTTTGCTAGAGATGGCTGGGTTCTTGAACAAGAGAGCAGCACTCAGGCGCCAGCGCCTGAGCAAAAGCCACAATAGTTTGCGACGAGGCAAAAGGCGAGAAGAGGATTCAGCCTGGAATACAACAGGGCATCACTACAACGGTCGTAGGGACATCATCTACCCTGCCTTACGCTTACAAGGCCTGCGCATTCTATATAGCATCAATCGTACATCGCACCATAATAAAGCAGAGCTCTCAATTCAATGCTCTCCCTTGGCTCACTCATCTCGTCGCTGAGTTGGAAAGCGGTGTGAGGTACTACGACCGCATTTAGCAACGGACATCAGAGAAGTGCATAATGCGGCAGGTGGCTTACCAGGTCTCGTACTCGTGTCAGTATCACTTTGGAGGAATATCCAAGCCTCATGCTCCATCTGATCCTTGCACCACCACCATGCCTGGCTGGCATTCCGGTATAATTGCCGATTTTCAACAACGTAGTCCGGATACACCAAATCACAAGGCTCTAGATCCTTTTCCTCATCAACCGTTGTGGGATCGCACATTGCGAGCGGCCAGTCTTTCACGGGTCCTTTTATTGGCTTCCACAGGCTGCTTGTCGATTAACACCCATCTGGTAATCACACTCTGAATAATGAAAGCTTACTTCACACATTGTATTCTGTGCTTCCCGATCTCTTCATTGCCCGGATTGAGCTGTCTTGCCATGTCTACCGCCCATCGCGTCGTCGTGTCCACATGCGCAATGCTAGTAGGTTGATTCCATTGATAAGCCTCCCCGGTGCTGATAGGAAAAGTATCGTGTCTCTTCCTTACCGTATGCTCAAAGATCTGGACCTTCTGTGCGCCTAGATGATCTCGTAGTAGATTTGCAGCCTCGCGCAAGTAGATGCGCTTCACGATCTCGTCGTCGTCGAAGTCGGCGTATTGCATGCAGGAGTGAAATGGTAGCAATTGAAAACCGTGTTCTTGGAAGACGAGTGGCTTCGTCCTAGAGCGCACGTCGTTAATGCTGATTTCATGTCTCTCGAGCTTGATGTTGGCACGTGAAAAGCCTTTGGGTGGAGTGAAACGTAATGAGTACGGCTTCTCGACATCGTAGAGGCCGTCTCGCTTCAAAAAGTGAGTCTGAGATGCAACTATATTAGACATGATACCATGCGGGTCGTTAATATAGCTTTTGCGTTGACACTGCGGACGATCGATTATTCGCGCCACAGATCGCGTTCGCGGAGATGAAGGGACGGAGCTGGCAGGTTACCGTGCGGCACCGCGTGGCGACCACCCCCGTGTGCCGAACACCCCGCACATCATAACACCAAGTCAACACCAACTTCAAGACACGTTATCTCTACCAATATGGAACCAATTGACAAGGCAATTGAACCAATGAAATCCCACGACTCAGGAGAACAACTTACGTTTAAGAAGTGTGCGGATATCTTCAAAATCAACCGAATTACGCTGGCCCAAAGATGCAAGGGCGCTCAGGGCAGTGTGGCAGCCAAAAACATCAACCAAAGGAAACTCAGCCCACCACAAGAGGCAGAGCTTATGGATTACATCAAAGACCTTACAGGTCGAGGGCTTCCACCTAATAGAGCCATGACGCGACGCTTTGCTGCTAAGATTGCTAAACAGCCTGTAGGAAAGGAGTGGTGGGTCGCTTATTGAAGAGAAACAAGGACCATCTCACCTCAAAATGGGCAGCTGGTATGGACGCTGTACGTCACCACGCTGACTCAGAGCACAATTACAACCTCTACTTTGATCTCCTCCATGAGAAGATGAAGTAGTACAATGTGGAGCCTCGCCACACGTACAATATGGACAAAAAGGGCTTTATGATTGGAGTCTGTAACCACGTGGCTAAAGTCACATGATATCTTATTGTAGTAGGCACTGCCCTGTGGGCAAGTGCACTTACCTCTGAGCTGAGAGCTCCTGTAACAGGAGATCACAAAACGACAACAGATAGCAATACAATCGTTGATCACAGCCTCCGACCGACACTGCTTGCGCAGTTACAGAGTCACTTCAAGGACAAAGAGAGTCTTCTCTAAGAGGTTATGGGAGACAAAAGAGGTCAGAGAATCACTCCAAGATGGCTCTCGTGAGTAGGTAACTGTCCTAGCGTGTGCTTGTACCAATGGAACAAGTCTTCCTCCAGGTCTCATCTACCAGGCCCAGAACGGTAACATACGGTCGTCCTGGGTGGAGGATATTAAGGTCAGAAAGCACGACGTCTTTGTCGCTTCATCTCCCTCTAGATGGACGAACAATGACGTAGGTTGCGCCTGGCTTAAGTAGGTCTTTGACCGGTGTACAAAGGAGAATGCGCGCTCAAGTTACCGCCTCCTCATCCTAGATGGCTATAGGAGTCACGCTACTATAGATTTTTTTTGACTATTGCCACAAGAACAAGATCCTCCTTGCTATGTTTCCTCCTCATTCGACTCACAGCCTTCAGCCACTTGATGTGGTGTTATTTGCGTCACTCTCAAGAGAGTACTCCAAAGAGCTCACCACCCATCTTTAATTTACCCAAGGACTTATCCTAATTAGCAAGGGCGACTTCTTCCTTTTGTTTTGGAAAGCCTGGACCTCTACCTTCAACTAGAGGCTCATTTTGATATCCTTTGAAGCTACTGGTATATGGCTAATGGAGAGAGACGTCATACTCAAAAGACTCCGCCCAAAGACACCAGAACAAGATGAGGAGACAGGAAGCTCGCCTATACTCGCCAAAGAGGACTGGAGAAAGATGAGAGACTTTGTGGAGAAGGTAGTAAGAGATGGGATGGAGAAGGAGGCAAAGAAGATCACTCTCTCACTCCCCCACCTCCAGACGAAAAACGACCTTCTTCTCTATGAGAACAAAGACCTCCTGCGCGCTCTCAATACTAAGAAGAAGCACCAGAAATAGGGCAAGACTCTTGATCTTCAGCAGCGTCAAGAGCACCACGGGGGAGCTCAATTCTGGTCTCCTAGAAAGCCCAGAGAGGCTAGGTTTCGTGAGAGAGTAAGAGCGCAAGAGGAACGCGAGGAGAAGCTTAAAAAAGCTGAGATGAAGGACCTTAGAGCTCAAGCTGCCTTACTTAAGCAGAAAGAGGCAGAAGAAAAGCGTATAGCGCGAGAGAGGCAGCCAAGGTGGAGAGTGAGAGAGAGAAGAAAAGATTAGCTGCACAAAGGGCTGAGGGAAAGCGCAAGAAACAACAGGAGAGAGAGGCTGCAACTGCCCAGAAATCTCTAAAATTGTTCCAAAGAGGCAAGAGAGCGGCCTCACAAAAGCCTACGCGTGCGCGAAAGCGTGCGCGGGTTGCGCAGCCTGCTAAAGGTAGTGGTAGTGGTGGTGAGCCTACACGCCCACCCCCAACCAAAACCACCACCAGCGGCCACAGCGTCCAGGTACCCATTAAATATTGGTAGCCCAGATTGATCACAAGCATCACTTTACTAGTCCACTACAAAATCTCGTGATAATATCTACTGTGGGTGGTAGTAGAGCTTCATTTTCTGCTGTGGGCAAATGGAGCTTTGGTGTTCGGCACGCGGGGGTGGTCGCCACGCGGTGCCGCACGGTATCGCGAGCGGGCCGCGCCTTATCAACCACGCGCGTGTTCATTCGTGACAGACAACATCTTCGCTCCACCTCAGCACATTCGCGTAGCAAGATTGATCAACCGTTAGGCCGACACATGCACACCACACATCCCGTGCCTACGCCAAAGCTGTCGGATCCATTGTAAACAGCACCACTGCAACCACCGAGGACAACTTATCTCATCACGACCTGTTTCTACTACACTTGTGTGCAATCGCACGCGTGATTCTTATCATTGTCTCGGCGGTTCTCAAGAGTTTCACAAACATCAATCCCCAATGGCGAAGTACATTTTTCGCCGCACCGATCGAAATCCGCGACGCAACCTATGCCTACCTCCTTCCCGAACACATTCATCTCTCCCTTTGTGAGGATCAGTTTCGCCTTTCAGAATGCGTGCAGCAGACTCGCGACGATCATCCCAATAGTTTCGTCAGGAGGACTTGGAACAGAGGACGAAATCCCATGAACCGGAAAACGCCTACGTGCGTAGATTGGAGTCTCCATGGGGTGCGCACTGACGATTCGAAGAAGCGGCTACCCATATGTATACGACCGGCGTTTTGGTGGCGCTCGTTCCGACGTGAACGCGAATGTGAGCAAATATTGGTCTGCTTTGCTATGGAGCTGGCCGGCTCACAACTGCAGGTTTACTGAATGCGCAACGATGATGGCTGATACCGCTGCAATTAACGTCAATAATGTGGCCACGCTTGATAAACTGGTCTCGCCCTCTGGTCTGACTGGGCTGGGGTCTGATCCGTCGCCTACTTCTCTACTTCTGGGATGTATCCTGCCAAACCTCAATATCCCGAATATCGGCTTGCGGCTTCCTCTAACCGCTTTCACTGCTTGTGACCCTACCAGCGAATTCGGTTCGTCTGAAATTGTATCCGCCTCTACGTGGGCCAGGCTACCCTTCGCTATTCAATCCACGACCAAGTTGAGAGGGCTTAACGTGCGACTGGATCACGATCTTCCAAAGCTCCACCCAATGTGGGCACATCCGGACAGGCATCTCACAGATAATGGCACACCACCGCCATTTGTCATACATCGAAGGTACCGTCAGAAGTACCACGGTATTGAAGCAAGCGACGGCAGGCTGAGTGTCAAGTACTCGCCAGACTTCCTAATTCTCCATGAACTAGTTCATTTCGACCTGACCATCGAAGAAGTGGAAGAGTTAGAGGGGAAAATATGGGAACGTGGAGATGATCCGATGGATGATGTCAGAGCCATGGAGTCGTCACTTTGCGGTGTTTCTAACATCTGAATCTTGTTTTGAAGGCAGGTCTAGAACATGCAAGTGACTAACTGTGACCAAGAACAAAGGTTAGCATTGACAATGAGAGTACATGCTTTCGTACAAAGTACCCTATACGTGATCGCACGATGAGGTCCAGGAAGAAAGCCTTCAGAGATCTGAGCACGACTTTTCGTTTCCGAAAGACTTGCATGCTGGTTGAGGCCCCCTGTTCTACTGAATCTAAATTTCATTAAGCTTACGGCCTTTCCGAAACAGCCTTCGATGCTCGATCAGTGTCTCCAATGGCACTATGTCAGGGTAGACTTGAGACACCTCCTTCAACTGGCTTTTACGTGTTCCCCCATATATGATCCATTTGACGAGGTTGCGTATCCCGGCGGAGTTCGGATCGAATTCCGGGCTAAAAAGAGTGCTCCAGCTGTCCAATTTGGGCTTAAAAGTCGATCCGTTCAGGAGCCCTCTGATCGCGAGGTCGCTCAATCTGCTGGCTCTCTGTTTATTCTCGAGCTGCCAGGCTTATCGATCGTATCGGGACTTGGCTGGAGTCCGTATGTATCAAATACGAGCCGGCCCAGCGTTTGAACGTGCTCGAATTTGTCCAGATGCTCACTGGGTACATCTCCCGGTCGACTGCGACTGAATTTTGAAGGCTGGACGGCAATTCCGAGAGCTTCAGCCTGTCGCCTGAGCTCAATGTACTCCGCATTTGCAGATTCTGATCTGCGTTTGGCGTCGGGTGCTATACCATTGGTACGTATATTGGTGGTCTTGGTCTTAGTCATTGTTGCATGTGCCTCACTAGTTCTCTTCCGAGAAGTATTGGATTGTGATGAACGAGTCCTTGACCTGGTAACTCTAGTCATAGGGAAACGACGGGTAGAGACAGAAAATATACAAGAATATTCCAAGTTCGTGGGCTATATCGAAGGAATCAACCTTGGAAGCTTCGAGCGGAGAAAGTAGAGCGAGGCTATCTGACTGCGCGCAAACTCAGGATGTATTTGACGTCCCTCCCAAATAGCCCCGACTTCAGCTTCCAACTCTGCTGCCTCGCCAATGTTGTCCGCAGTCCTGTTGTCTGCAGTTGTAGGGGTTGAAACGGGCTGCCGTGTCCATGTTGTATGACGGAAACAGTATTGACTTAATCTAGGTTTGCAATCGATCGCAAATTGGCCTGTTCACGCTCTCCGTTGCTGCCATGCATCTGCGCCTATCGCAAAGCTGGGGCTTGAAGGCTGGCGGTTGTTGTTGGTGGTGGCTGAGGTTGCAAAATCGGAGGGGCCAGCTTGCGTCTCTGCTCCCGTTCGCACCTTCCACTTCAGCACATCCGAAACGGCAGACATACGCACCCGCGCGCATGTCGCTGGTGGATACGCAAGCCACAGGGGGCTTTGATGTAGTCGAGTAAATGATCAGCAGGTTCGTAAACGCGTAGTGATAACATTAGTCTGCGATGGGCTCGTTTCCAAACCTGTGTCCGCCTCTCCTCTATTGTCACACCTCGCTCATATGCCTCCATGGGACTTGGCTCATCAGGATCGAACACATGGAGTGCTCATATTTGATAATCAAAAAGAAAGCAATATGTGTCAACGATGTTGGCACAGGTTCCAAGCTCTGGTACTTGAATCCAGCCTCCCACTTCCACGTATTCCGCTATTTTGACATTGGTGCTCGTTTCTCTGTTCTTCTACCCTCGCCCGATCACACACATGATTCGATCCCTTCCAGCCCATTGCACGAGTTCAACCACCACAATCCAGGTGGCCGACTCAGCATCTACAACTTTCCACTCCCCCACCCCTTCCCTAGCACCTCCTCCCTCCTCCTAACACCCACGTCCCTCGGCCCCTCTCCCTTGAACTTCGTCGTGACAACCCACTCCCTAATCCCCCTCCTGCCCTGACCCTGACTCTCAACCTCCTTACCCGGCCCATCTAGCACCAACACCGCCGTATACTTATCCACTCCACCCACGCCATCTTGACTCTGATCGCCGTACTCTCCTTTTCCCAGCACGATCGGCGAGATGCATGCCTCGGCGAACGAAACTTCAGGTTTGCCTTCGTACGCGCGCGGTTTGGATAAGAAATCGAGCAGTTTTTCGCGCTCGAGGGCTAGTTCGGAAGGAGAGGGGATGGGCGAGGACGGGGATGTTACTGTTGAGCTGAGGTAAGGGGAGAGCATGAGTGTGAGGAAGAATTGGGGTGGGAAGAGGATGATGCGGTTTTGGCGCGCGAGGTCGATCCATTTGTTTGGCGGGAGGAATCGCGCTGCTGTGTGTTCAATACCACCGTCGTGCGTTGGGTTTGGAATCACGATTTCGTCTTCTTCTTCGATGCCGGAAGCTGGTGGTGTGCCGGTTGGTGCGGTCTTCTTAGTGGGCGAGACGGAGCCGAGGGGGAGGAAGTAGATGTACATTTGCGTGCTGAAGCGTTTAGGGACGTTGGGAGGTGTAATCCAGCGAGTGAAGGGCACCAAGGCCTCGGTATCTGGATTTGCGCCCCATTTCTCCAGCAGTTCTCCAAACTTCACTTTTCCTGCATGCACAGCTTTCCTACCTTCCTCGCGTTCTTCGTCGCTTATGTCGGTGAACAGCTTGCCAGTCTTCTTGCTCTTGGCTAATAGAATGCCACACTCTTCGAATGTCTCGCGCACGGCGGCCATACGGTATGCGGGTCCATCTTGATGCCTGCCAGGATGGTCGACATCCGGAATCTCGCCATCGTGGGTTTTGCTTAGAGCGCCACCAGGGAAGACGTGTGCGGCCGCGAAGCTCGAGGCTTTCTTGACGCGGTGGAGAAGAAGGATTTGGTTCGTCGGAGATATGAGAAGCACGCTGTGTGGATGTTAACGTACGTCCTTCATGAACAACCACAACCGTAGTACGTGTGGTACCAAGCAGCAGCGCAACATACCTCGAACTTGGTCGTGGCACAGGAGGTACTTTGGGCGGGTTCCTCAGCGGTTTGTGGTCTGCAGGTGTCGACATGCTGCGCGAGTATCCTAAGATATGCTGGGGGACGACTGGCTTGAGAGCTCGATGCGCAATTCCCAAAGAACGGCGGTCAACGCGTAGGGTGCACTGTGATCGCGCAGAGCTGGTGGTGCGGTATTGGAAGTGTCTTTGTACAAGTCCGCGTTTAGTCAGGAGCAAAGAAGTCCATGAGCTCGGCTTCGGCATGATCAGCCAGGGCAGGCGTCGACAATGCGGGATTGTAGCGCGTCATTGTGTTTGGTGAACGTTGGCGAGCGCGGGGAGATGCCGAGGTTGTGGAGGAAGCTTGCCCGGAGTGACATCGCTTGAAAGAGTTGGCGAACCATTCTAGCCCAACGGCTCCTGCCAAACTACAACGGCTGCAAGAATTTGAGATATTGTTGGTGTTAGAAGATAAAGATCGTGGTATCATTGCTTTTGTGCCTATCTGTGCTCCATGCTCCAAACGTAACCCATCAAATCGTCTACACATGTCTAGAAATAGTGCAAGCAAAGCACGTTCAGCCAACCCAACGCCCGTTCCAATGCAAGCTCAGAGATCGCGTATGATCTAAGAGTAGAGCTTCTTGTCGAAGCTGTGCAGTCCGTGGACGTTGCCCTCAGCCTGCGCACTGGCAGTCCGCAGCTCGAACCTGACAGCACCGTTGTCAACACCCTCATGAAGCTCGGTCAAGCTCCGAATACCAATATCCTGCAGAGAGTGCTGAACACCAGCCATCAGGTAAGGCACGAACTTGGTGATGGAGCCACGGTCTTGCACGGAACCAGAGACACCTTGTGCGACCAATACGCGATCCCCCTCGGAAAAGTAACGCGCAGTGCCAGCATTGCTAGCCTTGGCATCCTTGCTTCCAGCTCCAGCCTTCTTGTCCTCCATGGCTGCAATACTGCCCATGCCACGGTAAGCCTTGACAAGCTGGCCATCGCGGCTGACAAAGTACTCTCCTGGCGATTCGGTGGTGCCCGCGAGCAGACCACCCATCATAACACTCGAGGCACCCATTGCGAGGCCTTTGACAATGTGACCGACGTTCTGGATACCACCGTCGGCGATGCAAGGGACGCCGAAGCGCTTGGCGAACGAGGTTACGTTGTATACCGAGGTGGCTTGAGGCCGTCCGACAGCCATGACCTCCTGGGTGATGCAAGCACTGCCGCTGCCCATACCGATGCGGAGACCGTCGGCACCAGCAGCGATGAGTGCAGCGGCCTGGTCACGAGTGACGACGTTTCCGCCAATCACGTCGAGCTGAGGATACTTCTCCTTGATGTACTTGATCATGTCAACCTGGTACATGCTATTGCCCTGGCTGCTGTCAAGGACGACAATGTCGAGGCCAGCGTCTACGAGCTTCTGGAGGCGAACCTTGTCTTCGGGCCGGGTGCCAACGGCGGCAGCCGCAATGAGCTGCTTAGAGTGTGGGAGCTTGGAGGCAAGCGGGAAGTTCAGGTTCTTCATCAGATCGGATCGGGAGAGGAGGGCAATTAGGTTGAAGTCCCCGTCAACTATTGGCAGCTTGCCCTTCTTGGATTTATTCAAAATCTCGTTGGCCTCCTTTAGCTCGATGCCGTGACGCGCAGTGACGAGGTCTGTGGACATGACTGCGGTCACGGGGTCGTCCAAGTTGTCATGGAACTGGATATCTCGCGGTGTGATGATACCAACGAGCTTGGAGCGGAGGGTACCGTCCTCTGCGAGAAATCGTTAGCGACTAATCTCTGCTAGTACCCTGTAGAAGATGCCATTGCTTATCCGAATCAGGAAAGTACATTGCTCCACAGCACGACGGAATCGTTGCGGATGAACGAAAGTTATAAAGTAAGGTTGATCATCATATGAGAAGTTTGAGGTAAGAGTGGCATGCTCACCTGTGACTGGGAAACCACCAAAGCCCCATCGCTCTTTGAGCGCCTTGGCCTCGGCGACGGTGGTAGAGGGCGAGATGACAACGGGATCAAGGATGAAGCCGTTCTCGAAACGCTTGACCTTGCGCACCATCTCGGCTTGGTCCTCTTGCGAGCAATTGTGGTGGATCACACCCAACCCACCGAGTAAGGCAATGTGGATAGCCATGTTGTGCTCGGTGACTGTGTCCATGGGCGAGGAAACGAAGGGCGTCTTGAGGGTTATTCGCTTCGTGATTGGGGTATCGAGGTTGACGTCGATGGCAGGGAACCCTACAGAAGCGCTGTTAAAATTACTGTACTCTGGGCTCTCGCGTAGCTGCTCGTAGGCGGTGCGAGAACTCGTTTCGCAGGCGCAAAAGGCGCAAAATCTACTTGCTTGCTACTGGAACATTGCAGCACGCAGGAGCAACCCACCAATGTAGCCCGGGAGCATGAGGAAGTCATTGTAAGTCAGACCCCCGTTCTTCTTGGAGTCAATGAGGGACTTGACGTCGATTCCGTCGCGCTCTGGGTAGTCATTCTTGAGCACCTCAAGAGCCTTGGTGAAGTCTAGGGCGTTGGCTGAGGTATCGGTCATGGCGTCTCCGTTTGAGATGGGCATTGTAGGAAAGGATTATGCTTCTCAAGGAACAGAGAAGTGCAAGAGCAGCGTGACGTAAGGAAACAGACCGCAGTTGTATCGCAACTTTTGGCTGGGGAAATGACCAGTTTCCCAAGAAGAAAAAGAACACGAAAAGTTCGAGAGACAGAATTTGTGGGATCGGAGCGTCCGTGCGTTTCTGCATGTGACCCCGCTTCTTAGCGCGTTAAGTCCGCGTCGAGCCAGACGTTGAAACCTACGAGCACATCACAAAGACCATGCACAGCTCGAAGGCTCTGAACTGCGGCAAATTTCCTTCTCAATGACGTTTCGGTATGAGTACTTCAACGCTGGTCGCCAATGGTCGTTGTGTGAGCTCGGAGAGGTCGAGTTGACAGCAACTAAAGAGAGACGCGTATGACGATGCAGCCACTTAGATGGCGATGCATCATCCAAAGCCAGGACTCGAAGTATTCGGCGATGGGAATGGCGTTGAAGGCAGGTCAGGGTAGTTTGCGAAGCAGCCTTGCAGTCAAGTGCTGGGCAGCTGCCAGGAACACCCAGTGCAAGGACGTACAGAATATGATGGTCCCGGGCCTTGTTTCGGGAGCTTCGAGATGGGCGTGACGTGAGTTGGGCCTTGCGATTCTCGTAGCGCTGAGACGGCTCGGTTACCACAACAACCACTAAAGCTTGATCGCATTCGTAAACAGCCGTGCACCACCCGCACATTTCCACTTTCAGACCCAACGCAGCAGCGGCTGCCATCTGCTATCGCAATCTTCACATTCCATATTCCTTTCTTTGCGTGCGCGGTCTTTGCTGCTGGCTACGGCGCCTCAGTTTTCGGCGTGTTTGGAAAACTCTGCGGGACGTGTTTTCACGGGAAGAAGGCGCCTCCATCCGCATCTCACTTGGCCTTCAACACGGCCGCAACCACCACGACAATCACCACGACATCTGTTCGCGCTGTACAACATATGTCACGTAATTCCACACTGCGATAATACCCGCAAACACAGCTCCCGCCATGAGCTACTCCTACACCCCACGCACGCGACTTGGCCACCAGACAGCATCGCCCTCTCCGCTCCGCCAGACCTCGATCGCCTCGAACGGTTCATCAACGCATTCGAATCAGTACCCGCCAAGCCGGTCGAGCACACAGTCTAGCAATGCATCAAGCGGGTACGAACGATCAGGACATCGGCGGGGCATGAGCGAGGCTACTGCACTGTCGCATCCACGAACAGAGCGTTACTTTGGCTCTGAAGAGACAGAGCCAGCAAATGCGTTTGCCAATGTGCGCAAAGCATTGCGACCACTACAACAGCCGCCGCAGAGCTCACCGATACCCGAGAAGCCAATACGAGCGCCAGTGGACAACCCAATGCATCACTCCCACATACGGTCGCAGAGTGTGGAGAGTATACGACACCAGCCCTTCGATGGCTCCGTATCGCCACCGGCGAAGCCCCGACCTCTGTCAATGGCACTATCGCGCGCCGATTCTATTCGTGCGCCCACCCGCGATCACTCGTCACGACCACTGTCCACACACCTCGAACGACCAGCACTGCAAAGTTTACAAAAGTCATCGACAGGTCATCTGCGAACGTTGTCCAAGTTTGCAGAAGCCGGCAGCGATGAGGACTTTGCGATCAAGTCTCCAGAGCAGGAAGTAGTGGGTCTACACGGGCGAAGGAGGCTGCAGAGGACGGACCAAGATAGAGGAAAGAAGACGGCTTCTTCATGGGCCAGCCGAAACTGGATGGACCAGCAGCGACAATTTCTACAGGCATACGAATACCTCTGCCACATCGGAGAAGCAAAAGAGTGGATGGAGGACATCATCGAGAGCGATCTCCCGCCTGTCGTGGAATTGGAAGAGGCACTCCGAAATGGCGTCACCCTGGCAGAGATTGTACAAGCGATCAAAGGGCAGCCTCTACGCATATTCCGGGACCCTAAACTGCAGTATCGACACTCGAACAACTATGCACACTTCTTCAAGTTCCTTTCCGAGGTGGAGCTTCCAGATTTGTTCCGGTTCGAGCTGGTAGATCTGTACGAAAAGAAAAATGTGCCCAAGGTCATTTACTGTATCCACGCGCTATCCTGGCTCCTTTTCCGCAAAGGCATAGTCGACTTCCGCATCGGCAACCTGGTTGGCAAACTCCAGTTCGAGGACCATGAGCTGGAAGCGACACAGAAGGGTCTCGACAAGTCGGGTGTCAGCATGCCCAACTTCTCAGGTATGCAGGCCAACTTCGCTGTAGAGCCTGAACCGGAGCCAATCGAATCGGAAGAGGAACGCATCGACCGCGAACTCGCTGAGAATGAAGATGTCATCCTAGACCTCCAGGCGCAAATGCGAGGAGCACTGGTGCGGATACGGCTCGGCAACCTGATGCAAGACCTTTGGGATAACGAACATGTGATCGCCGACCTCCAGTCTCGCATCCGCGGTGACTGGGCGCGACAGATCGCACACTATCGACTCGACATGCGGCGCTTCGCTATCCAACTCCAAAGCGCAGCCCGCGGTTTCCTTGTGCGATCTCAGATCCGAGGTGAAGAGGTGTACTGGCAAGACAAGGCGCCTCAAGTGCTGAAGGTGCAAAATCTGTTCCGTGGTCGCAAGGCCAGAGCACAAGTTCAGTACACGAAGTCAAAGATTCACCGACACGAACACGGCATTCGAGAGTTCCAGGCAGCCATTCGAGGAGCACTGGAAAGGTTGCGGGTGTCCAACAAATACGAGGAGACTCGCGACACTGAGCCAGCTGTAGTACATATTCAAGCCATGCTCCGTGGTGCTCTCGTGCGCCACCAAGTCTATCGCGAATGGGCTGAGCTCAAGGAGAACGAGGCTCAGATTACGCAACTCCAGGCTGTCTCACGTGCCGTGTTGATACGACAGTCCTTCCGCGCAGACCAGGAGAACCTTCGACGACACGAGTCGGTCGTAATGTTGTTGCAAGCTGCCGCACGAGGCATCATCGCTAGGAGGAAGAAAGCCGAAGTACAAGACAAGCTGGTACGCTCCGAAGTCAATTGGTCCGATCTTCAATCCAAGGTTCGCGGAGACGATTTGAGGCAGTCGGTGCGGCACATTCGGGATGCGCTTTCTTCCGAGGAACCACAAATCACGGATCTCCAAGCTATCGCAAGAGCAGGCAAGATACGTTCAGGTGTTGCAGACATTCTCGCGCAACTGAGCGGTCAAGAGGGCATCATCCTCTCTTTTCAAGCTTACATACGTGGTTTCCTCTCAAGACAGAGGCACTTCTCTGACCTCAAGACGCTACAGGCACAGACACCGACCATCCTGGACCTTCAATCAGCGTGTCGCGGCTTCATTCAGCGTCAAAGGACGTATGAGATCCTCTGCGACCTCAATGCCCAGGAACCCGAGATCGTGCAGCTACAAGGCATCGCGCGCGGTATGTTGCTGCGCATGCATATCGGTGTTCAACTCGGCCAAGTTGAGGAACACGAAGATGCGATCATCGAGCTGCAGGCCCTGGCGCGGGGCATGATGGTACGACGACAATACACCGAGAAGAAGCAATTCTACAAGGAGAACATGGAGAAGGTCATCAAGATCCAAAGCTTCGTTCGCGGGCGACAACAAGGCGAAGCATACAAGAGTTTGACTAGCGGGAAGAACCCTCCGGTCTCGACTGTCAAGAACTTCGTGCATCTCCTGAATGACAACGACATCGACTTTGACGAAGAAATCGAATTTGAGCGATTACGCAAGACTGTTGTTCAACACGTGCGCCAAAACGAGCTCGCGGAAGCGTATATCGACCAGCTCGACATCAAGATCGCCCTGCTCGTCAAGAACAAGATCACTCTAGATGAAGTTGTCAAGCATCAGAAACACTTCGGTGGCCACGTCGGAACACTGCTTAGCAGCAAGGACATCTCCTCCAAGGATCCCTTTGACCTGAAGGCCCTCAATAAGAACTCTAGGCGCAAGCTCGAACAGTACCAAGAGCTATTCTTCGTTCTTCAAACCCAGCCACAGTATATGGCCCGTCTCTTCCGCCGTGTGCGTGAACAAAGCCTGGCTGAGAAGGATACTAAGCGCATCGAGCAGCTGACAATGAGCTTGTTTGGACTAGCGCAGAAGCGAAGAGAAGAGTACCTCCTGCTGAAGCTGTTGGCGCGTTCGCTAAAGGAAGAGGTTGAAGGGTGCGCCACCTTACAGGAGTATCTGCGTGGCAACTTCTTCTGGGCGAAGCTGTTCGCAAACTACGTTCGTTCTCCACGCGACCGTAAATTCCTCAAGGAGATCCTCGGTCCGGTCATTCGCGAGAACATCATTGAGAACGAACATCTTGATCTGGAGAGCGACCCGATGCAAATCTATCGATCGGCAATCAACAACGAAGAACTTCGGACTGGTCAACGCAGTCGTCGCGATCCCAATGTGTCCCGCGATGTAGCTCTCAAGGATCCGGAGACCAGGGGTACGTTCATCCACAATCTGCAAGACCTCCGCGACGTTGCAGATCAGTACTTCTCCATGTTTGAAGAGGTGCTTCATCGCATGCCTTATGGAGTCCGATACCTCGCACAGCAAATGTTTGAGGAACTGCGCTTGAGGTTCCCGTATGAACCACAAGAGCAACTCCTCCAAATTGCTGGACACTGGGTGTGGAAAGCATACATCCAGCCAGCTTTGATCCAACCTCAGCACTGGGGCGTCGTGGACCGCGGCCTATCGCCCGTTATGAACAGGAACCTCGGTGCAGTTGGCAAGGTTCTCAGTCAGGTCGCAGGTGGAAAGCTGTTCGGTGGCGAGGACCTCTACTTGCAACCACTCAATAGCTACATCACAGAAGCTATGGACCGGCTGCAGGACATCTGGTCAAACAGTAAGCATCTCTTCATGATCATATCGCCCATACTAACAGTCACGCAGTGATCAATGTGCGTGACGCTGAGACTCAATTCGAGATTGATGCATTCAATGACCTCTTCGCAAGGACGAAACCAACTCTCTACATCAAGCTCGCCGATGTATTTGCTATCCACAACCTTGTCATCGACGATCTGCCTAGCCTCTGCCCATCTCAAGATGATCCTCTGCGTGAAGTTATTCGCGAGCTCGGCAGCGCAAAGAACAACGAGAATGAGCTGCTCCATGTGAGCTCAACCGAGATCACATTGACGCTCAATCCCAAATACCATGAGCAAGAGGGTAAGTCGATCGTTCCCAGCACCCTACTGCTGCTAACCATCCTTAGACCCCGACGCGGCTATCAAGTCATTGTTCATGGAGACCAAACGCTATGTCCTGTACATCATTCGTGTTCAAACTGGCGCCAATCTGACCGAGATCCTTACCAAGCCCATCACGCCTGAAGACGAAGATCGATGGGACGCACTCGTCCGCGAAGAACTTGCAGCGCAACAAAAGGACCGGTCACGGAAGCACAGCCAGATTCGTTCATCCGCTGCTTCCACGTACACTACCGACATGGGCTCCAACTCCGTTCTGGATCTCGACTACCCAACTCTCAAGCAATACTGCCTTGAAAACGTGGTGCACCTACAACGCGCAGGTCGCATCTCGCACCACAATAATTACCAAGACCTCCTCAATGCCATTGCAGTTGACATCAGGACGAAGCATCGCCGACGCATACAACGAGCCAAGGAGCTGGAAGGCGTGCGAGGGACGCTCTCCGCCCTGGACGAGAAGGCACACTTCCTCGAAGGCCAACTCAAGAGCTATAACGACTACATCGAGCAAGCCATGGTCACCTTGCAATCAAAGAAGGGCAAGAAGAAGTTCCTGCTACCGTTCAGCAAGCAATATAACCATGTGCGCGAACTCCAGCGATCAGGCCGCTCATACCTCTTTGGCTCTTTCAAGTACTCTGCCCGCAACCTCGCCGAAAAGGGCATTCTCGTGTCATGGAATGGATATCCAGAGCGTCAATGGGACCGTCTCGACATCACCATATCATCCAATCAGACCGGTATTTTCGAAATCCAGGGATCGCAAGGCTCGATGATGATACCCGGCGCTTTCGCCGAGGTACCGCTCGACGGCTTGCTACAAGCACAATTCGACAACCATCAATTCATGAACCTCTTCGGCGACGGTAAAGATGGGTCGGGATCAGGCGCAGTGCGCGTCAATGTCAATCTCTTCTTGCATTTGATCTTCAAGAAGTTCTACAAGGAGGGTTGAGCTTGGGTAGTCTCGGGTAATGGTGTTGTACTGGATTTGGTGTTGCTGTGGAACTGGGAGATGGAAATATGATACCTTTTTCTTCTTGCAATGCATAGTCTGGCTGGTTAGTGTGGTGTTTTGGGGCTTTGGGATACGAATTTTGTAACGATGCACGCTATCAACGCAAGCGTGTTTACCTTTCGAATTGACGATCATGTGCGAGGTAGAATGTTGAGATGCATTGATATCCCAGATTCGCGCCTTCGCTATGAGTGAGTTGTGATGGAGACTGAGCAAAATGGGTGGCACGATGCGGTGGGAGCTGAAGGACAACGGACAATGTTGAAAGGGCGGGATTGCACTTGCATTAACGGTAGCCCGCAGTTGTGGCACCCTAGAACGCGAGGCGGAATGTTCGGAGCCCACGCGTCAACCCCACGACATTTCTGCATCCACAACGTAACCTGACGACGACTGCATCACGTTACTAACATACGACTTGTTTCTGGCCCGCAATACATACGACATGTACATCACGATACATGAGTCTATTTCGCACAAGGTGCCAAGCGCGGATGCGCTCTACTGGCTCAAAACATCCCATTCTTCATGCAATGCAACCACAGAATTGCGACAGGGTGGAGGCGTCGAAAAGCAAAGAAAGAGGCTCAATGCTAGTGCTGATTCACTCACGTGGCAGCGCCACGGTTTATCGCTACAAGTCTCTGCTGGCTGAAGTCGACGATGTCGCGACGCGCATTGGTGTACGAATTGCTTGGTTCTAGTCCGTCAGTATTCGAAAAGAACTTCACTCGGTCATTCGTTTGGAGCACAGTGTTGTGGAAGTATTTCGACTGATATTAACCACGAACAGAAATGAACCTCACGGGTCGTCGTAGCCCAGACCTCTTGCTTCGGACAAGGCGAAACCAAGCGCGATAAGCATCGCGTTAGCGTAGCAAATGAACCAATGGCGGCTGCTTAGCTTACCCCGAACTCCATCGCATTGGATCGGTAGCGTGGTGGCTGGCTCACTCTGGTAGGAAACGGGGTCCAGAGCCCACCATCCCGGCTTTTGCAAGCACGCCATTTCGCTCAGCTATCAGCACAGCGGTAGTCTTTTTGTAACCCTGCCAAATGCGCCAAAGCTTCGCTGCATAAGTATCTCCCAGCACCCATGCTCTATGTGCAGCTGTCTGTGTTTCCCAGTGTGCACGCTTGCCATAGGATCTTGAACAGACATTGACAATGGCCACTACACACAACGACGATAAGGTCCGCGACCTGTCTAACGTGGACACCGAGGCCTTGGATTCCGATGACAACAGCACCACTGAAGCGATCAAGGCCCTGGTGGCCGAGGACCACGATCATGACATTAAGCTTCGCACTATGTCCTGGCAGAGAGCCGCATGGCTGCTCGCTGGAGACCAAGTTTGTCTGGCCATCATGGCTCAATCATGGTCGCTTTCGTACGTCTTCCTCCTCCAAACCCCGTATCAAGCTGATTTTGAGATCGCAGTGTCCTCGGTTGGGTTCCTGGCATCATCACCATGGTCGTCGCCGGCGTTCTCTTCTACATCACGTCCCTAACCATGCACAAATTCATCATGAAAAACCCTCAAATCAAAGACATTTGCGACTTTGGCTACTACGTCTTCGGCAAATCCAGAATCGCCTACGAATTCACCGCCATCATGCTCCTCCTCAACAACATCATGCTTATCGGCTTCCACATCCTGACCGGCGCAAAAGTAATCAACACCCTATCAGACCACTCCCTCTGCACCGTCGTCTTCTCCGTCATCGTCACCATCATGGGTATCATCTTGTCCCTCCCACGCACCCTGAACCACGTATCCTTCATGTCCATGTTTAGCGCGGCATGCATGGGCCTCGCAATCCTGCTCTTCCTCATCTTTGCCGGCATCGAAGACGCGCCGCTCTATGGCTACAACGGCGTGTACCCGAAAGCCGGACCCGTCAAGACCTACGCCTTCCCACCCGAAGGCACCACCTTTGTCGCAGCCATGAACGCCGTGCTGAACATTACATTCCTCTGGGTCCCGCAGATCCTCTTCCCCACATTCATTTCCGAAATGGAGCGTCCTCAGGATTTCCCCAAAGCGCTCGCCGTACTTGGCGGTATCTCAGCATTTCTATTCATTATCCCGCCCGCCATTGGATTCCGGTATCTCGGACAGTATGCGACCGCGCCTGCGTTCGGCAGTCTGGGTCCCGTCGTGTACAAGAAAGCGAGCTTTGCGTTTGTCATTGTGCCTACGCTTGTTATTGGTGTCATTTATGCCAACGTGAGCGCGAAGTTTGTGTACTTCCGCGTCATGGGCAAGTCACGCCACGCGCATTCCAATACCGTTGTTGGCTGGGGTGTGTGGATTCTCGTTATGGCATTCATCTGGATCATCGGGTTCATTTTCGCGGAGGTCATTCCCAGCATGGGCGATTTCTTGTCCCTGTTGGGTGCGGCGTTTGACAGCTTCTTTGGGTTCATCTACTTTGCAGTCGCGTACTGGCAGCTGTACAAGGGGAGGTACTTCAAGGGGTTGAGCAGGAGTGTGTTGACGGTCATTCACGTTTTTGTGATGGCTTGTGGGCTGTTCTTGTTGGGACCGGGTCTTTACGCTGCTGTGGAGGCTGTCAAGGACGATTACTCGGGAGGTGTGAAGCCGGCATTCAGCTGTGCTAATGTTGCTATTTAAGCGTTACTGGACTGGACACAAAATGATAGCTGCAAAGCTCATGGAGATACCCAAAATTGTAATATAAGATATTATTTCAAAGCCATTTAATATCTTTAGTATGACTTACCACACGCATGCAAACTCAACATTCGAATACCCGCGTTTTTGCGACTGGCTCAGTATCCTACTCATTTCTGCCCAGATATCCGGTGTCCAAGTGCCTGCGCATACCAACTTGTCACCCAACGCACTGCTACTCTACATATACGCGCTTTGGCTCATGCTCAGTGTCGTCAGCGGAGCCACTGTCCGGTGCGATGGCGTTGTGTTTCCGCTTGATCGCAGGCACTGCCGCTGATGTGGCTGCACTGACGGACGTGGCAGCTGGAGCTTTTATGTGTCAGTAGGTGTTCGGGATGTGCATGTTCGAGTCGGATACTTACCTTCGGATGTTGTGGTATCAAAAATTGAAGCTGAAGCACGGTCGATGTCCTTGTCGGTGTCTTCCTGTTCGGTCTTGTCATCGATGCCGCTGTGGTCAAGTATTGTGGTATCGTCATTCACAGTAATGGCCTCCTCATCCTCGCCGTCATCGTCGTCTCCGGCAGATTTCGTCGTGGGTGCGTTCCGGTCTTGTGCCTCCTTGGCCGCTTTCTTGACCTCACGACCCTTTGCCAGCATCTCAGACCGCTCTGTGTTGTTCTTTTTGTTCTCCTTACAGTTCTGCAACTTCGTGCGTGGAGAAGCAACGATATCCTCAAGTTGCCCGGGCTTCATCACATCCTCGCACTTCGACTTGTAGAAGCACAGCAGCTTGACGAGGTGTCTTATGCGTTCCTCAAATGACAAGTGGCTGTCCTTCTCGATATTTTTGAGGATCACTGGGTCGTAGATGCGGACGAAGGACGGGCCCTCGTTGTGGAGACGCTCAGCGTTGTGCTGACTGTGTTAGTATTGGTAAGTAGATTTGTGGTTGGGGTTTTACTTACCAAAATGTCCCAGCACGCTTTCTCCATGGAACCTTTCCCATAGTGTTTCTCGACGCTCTCGATACTGTTCCAGCGCTTCACATTGCCACGACCCGCATTCTGGAGGCTTTCAACGTTCCGGAAAGCGAGGAGTAGACGAAGGACGTATTCTTGTCGCTTTACATCAGTTGTGGGGACGGTGGAATCATTCTCGGGAGGAGACCAGGCGATAGACACATCCGTCGCTGCACGATTGGCATTGTCATAGTTGTTGTAGGCTAAGGTCAACGTAGAGAACTCCGGTAAGACCGATTTCGGCAGGACAAGCCCATCTGCTGCTGATTTTGGCGTCTTCGGCCGATGTTTAACTCCAGCCTGGGGAGCAGCCTCTGACTTCGAGCAGGCAGCTTCTGAACGTTCACGCTCGCGGATTGGTCGCATAGTTAGATCTTGCGGCGGTTTCGATGCACCTGTCTTTCCCTTGACTACGCTCTCTAATACCTTTCGTTCCGCAGACGATATCGTAGCCGTATTCACATCGTACTTTGCGCATGGAGACAAACGATTGATGTCTTCACCTATGTCTTTTGAAGGTGAATGATCATAGTCACCACGTTCAAGAACTTCGGTCAGTGCTTTATGGTTGCTTCCTGCTGTGACTACGAGCCCATCTTCTGTATTCTTCGTTTTGGTGAAGTCAAAGGCACCTGCTGACCAATTAGGTCTGGGAAATCGACGCTCAACTGATTACATTAGTGTCGGCAGAAATGTTTTGCTCGAAGTAAGACTTACTAGCACGTCACACCGCATCATCAAATTCCTGCTGTTTGGCTGCTGTCGCCCCATCGGTTTCCTCAGGACGATACTGCTCGAGCGTGGCATCTGATGGAGTCTTCGACGCCGCGCCTTTCGATGGAGAATTCATGTCGTCTAACTTGCTGATGTATACCTGCTCGAGATGGTTGTCGTTGAGTGAGTTCTTCATCAAACTGCGGAACCCGCAAGGTTCAACTGCAAGAAGTAGTTGAAGATAATGTAGTAGCGGCAGTGAGCTCGTATACATGCTCACGGTAGGCACGCGGTGCTCACTATATACACGATGGCACTAGGAGTTGCTGAATGCGTGAAAAGCACTCCCGCCAATTCAATCAGGCGCTTCAGGCTCCTATGTCCCTCCCTTCCAAGTCAAGCTCCGAGTGCGCTTTCGGCGTGACAGCCACTCCCCGCTGGCATGTAACGTTTGTATTGTAGGGCGAGCCACTGTTTGCTGATGGTCACATCAAACATCTCGTCATTTCACCAAGTGAGAACACTCGATATCTTCGTGAATGCTGATGACGATGTAGCGTAAAGCGCAAGTGAAGTCTTCGGGCAGGTCTCCAGGCTAAGACCTCGTTCATCGTTACGACGAGCAAGAACGTCCCTGCTGAGGTGTGAAGGCGACGAGGTGGAGTTTGCACAACGCGACCTGGGTCCAAGCCAGGCCAGAGGTATACTGAGCGCTACACGAGAGCGTTTTGGTTGGGTGTAGAGTGTACGAAGAAGTCGACAGTGGCGTTGCGCAAAGTCGTGGCACATGGCCGACCCGCTCTGGCACGATATTTGAGTAACGGAAGCTGCGAGTGACCGGTTCATAGAGAGACCTTGTTCCAGACTTTGAGATCGAGAAAGTGGTATGTATGTAATCAGCAGCGCTTTTGTCGCGTCGCTCAGCGATTTCGAGATTGGAAACAAGAGTATCTTTTTGCGCGCGTATGGACGCGCAATTACTCAGCTATATATATAGGGCTCAATCATTAGGTTTCGACACCCCCCCCCCCCCCCCCCCCCTCTTCATGTCGCATGAGCTGCGGCTCTCCCTGACTCGGGCTCTGGCCAGTCATTGCTGCGTTTGTGCGAAAGCTCGGAGTTCTTCGAACTGGACGCCTAGGGCTCTCCCACGACGGTGACCTTGGTCGTCTTCATGATGCAAGCTCCCTTGCCCTCTTCCTCTTCCAGCAGTATTGCGGGATCACTATCACCGTCGTTGTCCAAAATGGACTCGCCTCGAATGCGGCTGTGGTATGCTTTCGAATTCTGGAAGGTGTTCATTCGGATATTGTCGTGGCTTGATTGGCCATAGCCATACTACGGTGTCTTCTTATGAGAGCTTTGTAGCGTCGATGGTAGTATGCGCGAGATTATATGATCGAAGGCTGTGCGCAGGGGCGGTAGAGAAGCGATAAGAATGCCAACGGAAAGCTCTGCTTGTGACCAAATGCTCAAATTGATACCGTCCGAGGTTAATTCCTGCGTTCTGGTAATCGCCTTTAGTTCCGCCTTTTTGAAAATGGAGCATATCGTCGCACTAGATCTCGCGCAAAATGTTACCGCTGTCCTTGCGATACGTCTACGCTGCACTAGGATCACGACAACAGCTGTTTTGACTTACGGAATACTAAGCAAGAAGATGATGCGAATTCCGAGCTGGGTTCGCTTCGATAGCTGGACTCTCAAGAGGTAGATCAAAGGCGCAGCCATGTAAACCACATCGGTAAGAATGTTCGATATGCCTGACCCGGACATCTCGCACGAGACCACTTGATTGCCAGTCAAGCATTCGAACCAAGCAGCCATCGCTCTCCATTCTTGCCAACATTTCTTCCATGATATTAGCTGATAATTGCGTAGTGACATAGGGAAACATCGTCCGTGCGACAAATCTCCTATTAAGTGCCTTCTTGTCTCAATCCTGATTGCTTCGTCTATCAGTGAATCGTTTTTGTTTATATATTTCCGCTGATGTCATATTGAAGACATCGCGTGAAAGAACGCTCGAGAATGCACCTGCCTTTTGTATCAATTTGGCTGGCGCTAGCGGCGTTGCTAGCATGAATCACGTGAATTCGCGCTGACTGTACGCGCCGCTCTCGCACGCGCGGGTTAAAGGTCGAATGCACTGGTTCCTTTCCATTGTATTAAATCACTCTCAACTGCACTCGTTCAAGACACACCAGTCGTCGATACTCCTTACATTCAAACACACCATACGGTATACGCCCTACCATTCGTTGGACACATATCTGCGCAGAGTTCCTTGAGCTCAATCGCCTCTGGTTTCTCAACTTCATACAAGATGGCTTCTCCTCCATCATACCCGCTGCGACAAGTCATGTCCGCGTCCTCGGCTTCCCAGATCGATACCTTCCCTGCCCATTCGGTCTCTGTCCCGCCTCTATCAAACCAAGAACCGGGTCACTACGACCGTCAGTGTATCGATGCTCCCGGTGACCAGCACTTCGATTGGTGGGGTGGTCAGGGAATCGGCCACCCTGGTGATCAGGACACCAGTCCACCACAGCACAACTCCCAGTTGCCGTCTGAGTTGTTGGCTTCTCGGGGCCTGTGGCCGTACCAGGTAAGCTTGTAAGCCGGTCTGCCAGCCTGAGGTTAACCATCGCTAGAATCAGAGCTCATTGCCAGCCCCAGCCATTTCACATCCGATGAACCACTCTTTCACCAAATGGTTATCGTTTGCCAACCTGGAGGACCTATCTGGCGGTGTCACGGTTGAAATCTCGTTTATTTCTTACAATACATACGGTACTATGGCGGGGTAGAGTGTGTTCACATTTTGCTCCCCATTTTCGCCGCGACAGGCGGACACTACAGTCACTATATGAGCCAGCCCAACGAGCAACTTCTCCCGAACGCAACTTCCTTATACTCCTCTGCTCAACACCGTCCAGCGCATTCGAACTCTAGGTAAGTGTTAACCTCATTCTTTCCATGGCGCCGTTGACTGTCGCGGCCCATTCTATAGGAACATTGGACCATATTCCACTCATAACGCTAGCATAAACGCAGCAACCCCTAGCCCTCTTACTCAGCAAGACTACGAGACCTACAATAATCACTACGACACGATGGAACTCCATTCGAACATGGCTTCTCCGTTCGCAAATAACGGCTTCTCGGCTGAGCGTAGCGTGATGGGTCAGGGGTCTGCTGGTGCAAATGGTGATGTCTTGGCGGCACACAACGAGACACCCGGCATAGATACGTCCCAGGATGGTGTCGGAGCGTCGCTGAACAGCTCAGCGGGAGATACGAGCAAGAAGAAGGGGGGCCCAAGGAAGAAGCACGAGTTGGGCGACACTCCAACAAAGAAAGCAGGTCGACCGTCCAAAGCAGCCAAGGGCGATGGCAATGGAGTCCCAGCCGTAGCCATTCCGTCTATGGCTGGTCACTCCGCACTGGTCAATTGGAAACACGGTGATGGGATCCGCGTTCCAACCGTGCCGCCAAAGAAAGATGACGGCATGTTCTTCAACACCTTCGAAGAGGCACAACAGGCTATGAGCGGCCCAGCCTGGACACCGCCGGCAAACGACAAGGTCCCAACCAACGATGCAGAGCTCAAGCCCTTCGTTCGGTGCCTCTACAACGCGATCATTGACATCAGCCAGTTCGAGGACAAGCGATACAGCTCTAAATTCCAGAAGCGATGGCTCGCAACGACAGGTCAGCAGGGCCAGGTGTTGACAA
This sequence comes from Setomelanomma holmii, assembly GCA_010015745.1. Classification (NCBI taxonomy): domain Eukaryota; kingdom Fungi; phylum Ascomycota; class Dothideomycetes; order Pleosporales; family Phaeosphaeriaceae; genus Setomelanomma; species Setomelanomma holmii. The sequence continues at coordinate 193,851 of ML978222.1, forward strand.
ACAGCTTCCACATGCCGCATGTTTCAGAATGCCTGGCCTGGGAGATAGCGGTAAGCAAGGTAGTGATTTGATGTGCTAGACCAATGCTAAAAAATGACAGAACACGGTTCAGCGCCTACACCTTGATGGCCCGGGCGAGCTCGACGTCCACGATGCAGTCATCCTGGAAGACTCGTATGCGGATGCAGGCTTGATGTTCGAGTACCGCATCTCTCACCTCGAAGATGTCTGCGCAAAGCGTAAGGGTTGACTCGATGCTAGACGGTAGCGCGGTGCATCGTTTTGCTCTTCAGCCCCAGAAGTTGCTCAAGCAGAGCGACACGAACTCGAAAAGCAACAGCCAGCGCCAAGGAATTTTGAAGGAGGGTCGTGATGGGTGGCGCGAGAAGAATAGTATCACGATGGGTCGTGGCAAGGGTATGTCGCCTAGTGTTACTTGCTGGTACTTTTGCTGACGTCTCTAGGTGCAACTAAAGCAAAGAACTCCGGATCGCGTGCCAACAGCATAGCTGCAGGTGTTCTCTCTGCGCTAGTTGGAGACTCGCCTGCAGCTCACCGCAACGAGTTGACAAGCAGCACTCCTCACAAGAACGAGGACGGTCTATCGCCCAAGGAAGAGATAATCTTCCAAGCCGCATTAGCCGAGAACAAAGCCCGCCTTGCTGCAATTTTTGAGTACGATGGCAATTTGCCAGAGATGCAATCTGAAAGCGTTGCTAAGGAAGAACATCCCGAGCATCTTGAACCAACCCCATCTAGCAAAGAAGATCATTCTCATGGTTCCTCAGGTATGTAATCCCTCGATGGCTTGTCCAGTATTGAACTGATATGTCGCAGATCTCAGCAGCATTCGCTCTAACGATCTCGAGCATCTAAAGCCCGCGAGCCCACCGCGCAAGCGCTAGCGTCAGATCACCGATAATGAAGAGGACGAAGTCAGCGTTGCGAACGGATTAGATGTTCCAGAAGCTCTGTCCGTCTCGGAGCACAATGGTGCTTCGGGGCTCGGTTCGCTGATTGAGGACGAGGGCACTCACGAGAGGACGAAGGACCCAAGCATGGCTAATTGGGCCCGCAAGGCTTGATCCACCTCTTGCGGGAAGAATAGGACGTCGAAGCAGCATGCTGAAACATGTGCGTGGGGCGTCTTTTTGCTTTCTTTGTACCTACAGACTGCCGTAATCCGTCGCCTAGAAGTAAAGGTGTTTGAACAGCGACAAGGTATGGAGCATAACATTGTCAGCCTACGATATATACCTTCAAGATACAGCAGTAAGAAGGTCGGCCTTTTTGCAAGCTTACAAACATTGACGGGCTAGCGACAACGACGTCGCGATTTTCATTTCTACATGGCCCCTTATTAACCTGTCAATCTATCAGCGTTCAAATTGAAGAGGACTAAATGAGAGCTCCCGTGCATATGAGTGACTCACCTTTTGTTGCGGTGTAGTAAACAGTGCGCATGCGGGAAGAATTGAAGGATGGAACTGAGGTTGTATTGTGTATGTATGTATGTATGTATGTATTGTTTAACGTCCTATGAAAGCCTCCCAGGGGGCATGAAAGACGGGTAGCGCCCTGACTAGTCAGGTGCTCCTATTCTTTGGGTGTTGGCAGTGTGTGCAGTCTGGTAGGGTAATTTCCGCCAGTTGAAAAGACTCTATCTAGGTTCTGGGCCATAGGGCCAGGGATGTGTTGAGCAATG